>CM071585.1:14787894-14860041 GCA_036426205.1 Ascaphus truei
TATGCGCGGGCGTCACCGGGATATGCGCGGGCGTCACCGGAATATGCGCAGGGGTGACCGGGATATGCGCGGGCGTCACTGGAATATGCGCGGGCGTCACTGGAATATGCGCTGGCGTCACCAGAATATGCACGGGCGTCACTGGAATATGTAGGACAAGCAGCACTTCAATATGATGACATGTCCCTGTCTCCCCCCGTCTCCCCCTGTCACCACCTGTCATCCCTGTCTCCCCTGTCATCCCTGTCTCCTCTGTCTCCCCCGTCTTCCCCTGTCACCACCTGTCATCCCTGTCTCCCCTGTCACTCGCTGTCACTCCTGTCTCCTCTGTGTCCCCCGTCACCTCTGTCTCCCCTGTCACCTCTGTCTCCCCTGTCACTCCCTGTCACTCCCGTCTCTCCCGCTTCTTATTCTGTATGACTAATACCAATATTCACGAGTATTTACATAGGAACTTTCCGTTCCAGAGCAGTGAGACGTGATTCATTAGAGCGGAGCTGTGCAAACTCTCAGATAATGGAAACCTAAGCACAATATCCTGGTTGTAATTGCAGCTATGTTAAGAACATGTTAAGTAGAGAAACCCTTGAAAACGTGGCATGTTTGCCACAGATTTATTTGCCTTTTAGGTATTTATTTACTGCACCTGGTACACAGTTGTGTGTGTATGTGTTGTTCTCCTGCACAGTTGTGCGCCTGTGTGTTGTTCTCCTGCACATCTGTGTGTCTAGTTCTCCTGCACAGTTGTGTGTCTGTGTGTTGTTCTCCTGCAAAGCTGTGTACCCGTGTGTAGTTTTGCTGCACAATTGTGTACCTGTGCGTCTCTGTGTTGCTCACCTGCACAGTTGTGTATCTGTGTGTCATTGTGTTGTCTGTGCAGAGTATGCCGAGTTCCTGCATTGTAAGGGGAAGAAGTTCACAGACTTTGATGAGGTCCGTCAGGAGATTGAGGCCGAAACTGACAGACTTACCGGAACCAACAAAGGCATCTCATCTGTGCCAATCAACCTGCGGGTCTATTCCCCTATGGGTGAGTGCCCCACCCCGTCTGTGCCAACCCACCTGCATCTCAGTGCTTCTTCTCAAACCTTCTCTGCTCCCACACTCCCCCTCTCTCTTCTCATTCACGTCATCTCTCCTGTCGGCCTTCTTTTCTCTTCAAGCCCTTCTTACCCTCTGTATCTTTGTCTCTTCTCCCTCCCTTTCTTCTCTCACTATTTCTCTCCATTATCCCCAGCCCATGTTGCCCCTCCATTCTTTCTCTCTCTTCCTCCTCTCTCTCTAATCTCTCACTCTTCCCTTCTCTCTCCTTCTCTCTGTCGTTCTCTCGCTCTCTCCAACCTTTGTTCTTTCGTCTCTTCTTCTCAGTCCTTAACCTGACCTTGGTTGACCTCCCGGGCATGACGAAGGTCCCAGTGGGTGACCAGCCCTCGGACATTGAGTTCCAGATCCGTGACATGCTCATGCAGTTTGCCACCAAAGAAAACTGTCTCATTCTGGCGGTGTCCCCGGCAAACTCCGACCTGGCCAACTCTGATGCCTTGAAAATCGCCAAAGAGGTGGATCCCCAGGGTATGGTCCACACCATGCGTGTGTGTGTATGCTTGTGTCTGCTTGTGTGTAAGTGTGCGAAAGAGCATCTTCATTTGTGCTCTTGTGTATTCATGAGTGTGTGTGCGCACATGAGCTGGGTTGTGTACATTTGTGTATTTTCATGTGTGTGCACATTTTTTTAAATGTAAATATGTGCATGGGTACAAGTTTGTGTCTGGGTGCACACATTGTGCAAATCACTCTCTGTCCCGACTCTTTGCACTCAGTACGTCCTATCTCTCACGCAGTACGTCCTATCTCTCACTCAGTACGTCCTATCTCTCACTCAGTACGTCCTATCTCTCACTCAGTACGTCCTATCTCTCACTCAGTACGTCCTATCGAGGTCTTCACTCAGTCGTCTATCCTCTCCTCATTACGTCCTATCTCTCACTCAGTACGTCCTATCTCTCACTCAGTACGTCCTATCTCTCACGCAGTACGTCCTATCTCTCACTCAGTACGTCCTATCTCTCACTCAGTAAAACGTCCATAGGAGTATAGGTTATACACTCCAAGAGAAACAAATGAGTAGAAATGGTTATCGGCGCTCGGAGGAGAAGGACAACCTGACCCCGAGGAAGGCCATTTGGGCCGAAACGTTGGTCCTATACCAAGATTCACACACAGATTGTATTTCATCATCTCTCACTTAGGGCAACGCACAATTGGTGTCATCACCAAACTGGACCTAATGGACGAGGGAACCGATGCCAGAGATATCTTGGACAACAAGCTACTGCCTCTGCGAAGAGGTGAGGTACCCTCCCACACTGTGCCCCGTACACCATGGAAGTCGTAGCCTGATACCCTGTGCCATGGACACTCCACATGATATGCTACCCCCCCCCCCCCCCCCCCCCCCGATTCCCTGATTTAACACACACACAAGCGCCCTGGGCCGGAAGATTTGAGATGAGAATGAAGGAGCTTTCTCACACACACATTTAAATTGGAACGATGGAAATGTTTTCAGGTAGACACGAAAAATGATGCATTTCCCAGTTAAAAACCTGGCACTGCCCCAGACAGAGAGCTGTCCAATGTACATCTCAATATTCTGCACAGACCCCAACTAGATCAGTTTCATGCTGTAATCCCGTCATCTTTCACCCATTTTTTGTTTTTTAACACGATTCCCACCGGGGTTCCCTGGAGCTAAACCGGGGTATTTTTTTAATTCAGGGGACCGCCTGGTTCCGCTGATACTCACCAGTGGAGTTACCAGAATTGCTGCCCGGCATTTAAATGGCCACCCAAAAGGAGGCTGCGAACAATGATGTTGCATCTTCCTATCGGCCCGCAAGACCAGTGAGATTTGTCGGCCATTTTCTTTCCCCTGGAGGGAATCCAGGGGGCCCGGAAGAGCAGAACATTCTTTAGAGCTGTTTTGATTGTTGAGTGAGGAGATACAGTGTATCCGTGGCAACTGTCTCAGCCTATCAGAATGTTCCATCATCTAAAAGTTCCATGCACCCAGCTAGTCAGGACGAATTAATACGTTTTCTGTGTTTCACACAACAGAGCATTCTGATTGGTTTGATCTGTTGCCCATGATTAATTATGCATGTTAAATGGAGTGTCCGTGCCCCACAGGTTATATTGGGGTGGTGAACAGGAGCCAGAAGGACATTGATGGAAAGAAAGACATCCAGGCAGCTCTGGGAGCTGAGAGGAAGTTCTTCCTATCTCACCCATCTTATCGACATCTGGCTGAGCGAATGGGGACCCCCTACCTACAAAAAGCCCTCAACCAGGTAATGGGACGGGAGCATTGGAATCATACAAGGTCACACGTCACGTACCCAAAAGGGCCACCCTACTTCAAACCTTGAAGAGCTCACCAATACTGCCAACTGAGCCAAATCTGGACGGGATGATCCAGTAGTGTCTGGTTCCCCCCCCCCCCCCAAAGCATTATGGGTTCTGATGTTTGAATTATATTATCCAGCTGACATGTATCTAGCTGACAAAGTGCAGTAAGAGTATGTGACCTCTATGACTGATAAGGCAAGACAATGGGCCTGGTGTGCTGTAAAGTGTCTTATGGCTTAGCATCATTTATTATTATTATCATTGTTTTTTTGTGACACGCCAACATATTCCGCAGTGTGGTACAATGGGGGTACAGAGTTCTGTATATTACTTAAACCGTTACATACAGGTGAGGACAAACATGCACAAACAGACACAAAGAGGTAATGAGGGCCCTGCTCCAGAGAGCTTACACTCTAGAGGGAATGAGGGACACTGTTGAAACAAGAAGGTGCCCGATCATTGTAGCATAAGGTGCGGCTCCGGTTAGAATTTGGCCCAGTCTGGCAGCAGCAGCCATTAAGATTTTTGTTTGGGGGGGATGTTACATCGGGTGGAGATCAGTCCAGTCACACAGCTGGTCCCAATGGGTTGGAGGGGAGGGGAGTTGGATGTTAGAGAGAAGGCTTCCTTGAAGAGGTGAGTTTTCAGGGAGTTTTTAAACATCTGAAAGCTGGGGGAGGGTCTGATGGTGCGTGGTAGGGAATTACAGAGAAGGGGCAGCACGGGAGAAGTCTTGCAGGCGGGAGTGAGAGGGGGTAATTAAGTGCCAGGAAAGGCGTATGTCGTGGGCAGAACGTAGGGGACTTTTAGATATGTATTTGTGTGTCACGGCTGAGATGCAAGGGGCAGTGTCGTGGAGTCCTTTGTAAGTCAGAGCTAGGGCTTTACATTTAATTCTAGAGGCTATGGGAAGCCGGGGTAAGGGTATGTGTAGTGGAGCAGCAGAAGTGGAGCGGTGAGTGAGGTAGAGGATATGGGAAGCCGGTGTAGGGGTATGTGTAGTGGAGCAGCAGAAGTGGAGCGGTGAGTGAGGTAGAGGATATGGGAAGCCAGTGGAGCAGCAGAAGTGGAGCGGTGAGGAAGGTAGAGGATATGGGAAGCCAGTGGAGCAGCAGAAGTGGAGCGGTGAGGGAGGTAGATGAGTCTGGCAGCAGCATTTTGGATGCGTTGGAGTTGGGAGAGGCGGACACGGGGAATGCCAGCTAAGAGAAGGTTGCAGTCATCGAGGCGGGACATGATGAATGAGTGGATTATGACTGAGTGAGAAAAGGGCGAATCTTGGCGATATTTCAGAGGTGGAGACGGCAGGACTTCGTGAGGGATGAAGGAGAGATCAGAGTCAAAGATGACCCTTAGACAGCGGGCTTGAGGTGTTGATGAGATTGTAGTGTTATTGACATTGAAGGAGAGTGTTGGTGTAGCGGTAGCAGGGGAAGGGGGAAAGAGTATGAATTCTGTTTTGGACATGTTAAGCATCAGGTAGCGGTGAGACATCCAAGAGGAGATTGCAGAGAGACGGAGACAAAGGACAGGAGAGAGGGGAAGAGGTCGGGAGGAGAGATACATTTGGGTGTCATCGGCATAAAGATGATACTGAAACCCAAAAGATTGCATTAGTTCACCAAGAGAGGAGGTGTAGAGGGAGAAGAGCAGAGGGCCGAGGGCAGAGCCTTGTGGGACCCCAACAGAGAGAGAGAGTGAAGAGGAGGAGACACCAGAGAAGGAAACACTGAAAGGGCGGTTGGATAGGTAGGACGTGAGCCAGGAGAAGGCTGTGTCACGGAGGCCAATGGAGTGGAGAATGTTTAGGAGAAGGGGGTGTTCAACCGTGTCAAAGGCAGCAGAGAGATCCAGGAGAATTAGTAGGGAGAAGTCACCCTTGGTACATATGCCCCTAAGAGTTTCTAACATGTATAACAGCACAAGCAAGCTTTAGTATGACACTAGCTGAGAGACCCGGCGTTGCCCGGGATGTAAATGCGTAATAGGTAGTATTATTTATAAATCGTGGAACAATAGGTGACTGTTTGTTGTAAAGGTTGGATAATAATATTGAAAAGAAAGATGGAAGAAAATGTAATACAATGTTGTATAAAAATGGTTTATTGTAACCACACCACAGTACAATGTATATTTTGGTGCCATAAGTGATGTAAAAATCTGAGTCGTGTGTCCTGCTAGGGTGTGAGGCGGCGGGTGGCGCGTGGGTTGTGAGTCATCCATCGCAATCCCCCCTCCCACCAGCAGCTCCGCCGCCCCCGCCTCCTGCCCACCCCCCCCGGCCCCCGGGGGGCGGCTGCAAGACCCCAGCGGGCTCCTTCTCCCCCCCGCCCACCACCACCACGTCGCTCTTGTCCTTCTTTCCCTTCCCGCTCTCCTTCTTGGAGCCGGCCGCGCTGCGGGATGCCTTGCCGACCTTCTCAGCGCCCTTGGATGGGAGCGCAGGGGCGGGCGGCGCCCCTAAGCCGGCCGCTGGCTCCCCCGAGCGTCCCGCCGCCTCCTTCTTGCCGGCCTCGCCGGCTGGATAGAGTCCGGAGGCGGCCTGGCTGCCCCGGCCGCTGTCCTTGCTGTTCTTGTTGCGCTTGGATTTGGATTTGGACTCCTTGCTCTGGCCGCCGGGCACCGGCGTCACAAACTTAATGTTGTCGGGAAGAGTGGCCACCGCGTTGGGGGCGGGGAGGCCCACCTCCTTGGAACCGGACATCTCGAGCTTCTGCTGGTCCTTCTCCAGGTCGGCGTCCAAGTCGATAATCAGATTGCCCACTCCAATGTCCCACTCATCGCCGCTGTCGTACGTCTCCACGGGGTTCGTATCCACACCTTTCCCTCCTGGCGCTCCGCCGCTCAAGGACATCTTAAGAGCGCGCGCCCCCCCGTGGCCTTAAATTGTTCCAGGTTGCGTCTCGCCAGGTTTCCCCCCCCCCCCCCTCCTCCTCGGCGCCGCTCTCCTTCAGCCTCGGGGGGAGCAGAAACACACGTGTGCAGGAACAGAAACACAAGGGCCAGGGTGCCGTGTCAGGGCTACAGAGGCCGAACGCTGGGCAGCTGCAGAGACAGCATGGTTACTGTGGGGAGAGAGAGAGAGGAGACACAGTTCATTAGGCACACATACCTCCCATCCCCTCACCCCATACAGATACATTAGGCACACATACCTCCCATCCCCTCACCCCATACAGATGCATAACCTCTCCCCTCTGTGATTAGATTTTCCCCATCATGGCTTCACGATCCACTTCCTTCTTTATTCCCCGCCGAGCGCCGTATTCTTCCTGTTGTTGTCTTACTTTTTGATAATGAGGCCCCGGAAGATTCCTCCCTAACCACTAACTCTGGTGTTTTTTTTTTTCCATTTTGTCCCCTTTTTTGTGTTTTTCTTTTATTCCGTTTACGGCTCAATCTGACCTCAAAGGACAAAGATAACGTAAGTCCCGCAGCTCCGGGGAGTCGTGAAACCCCCCTCTACTGCTTCTGTAACAACCTCACTTCCCTTTCTTTTTCCCCCGTCCCCCCCGAGGGGCCCCCGTGACCCGCGATGGATTTTTCAGGGGGCTTCTGTCACCCCATACCGCCCCTCGTCATTTTTATCCTCAGTTTGGTCTGTCTCCGAGTCTGGTCAGAGCTTTTTATTTGGGGTTTCTTCCCCGTCTCCTTCCTGGTTCTGCTTTCCTCCCGATCTCTCCATTAACATTCTTCTTTTATTTTGCATGCCTGACAAGTGACACTGAACCGGACCGGCTTGGGCAGAACCTCGTGAGGGGTTCCCTTCTACTCTTCATCAATGTGCACGAGGTCCCCTTACACGTTGGTATACCTTTTGAAGGGAACAGCATGAGAGAACTTCATCAGTCTCCTCTTCAAATGCCATGAGATTCCCAGACCTTATAGGGCCCTTTTCAGATGCCATCTGCAGAAGAGACTCGCAGGTTCCCAAAATCTCATGTGCCAATCACCACTGATGCTGGTTTAGAAAGGTATCACAACCTGCAAAGGAATCCACCACACACAGGCAAATTGCACCACAAAGATGGTTAAAGAGAGACATGTAACACACTGCAGGACCTCAGACAACATGGGGTTAAAAGACGACTCATTCATTGAGAGCCCTGGAACCACCAATCCGCAATCTCACTAGATCTTCGCTTTACCTCATTGGCTGAGGTTAGGTTGAGTCAGTATGTATCCTGGTAAATTTTCGTGAAGCTATTCACCCACCGGTTCGCCGGCTTATTCGGTTCAGTGTTGGTAACAGACTATGCCATGGGCGCCCATTGTGCCGGAGTATGCTGCTCCCATCCTGAGTCTGCTCTCTCCTCCTCTGCCTCCCCCTCTCCTCTCCTGCAGACGAGCGAGTCGGAGGAGAACGGCTCGGACAGCTTCATGCATTCCATGGACCCCCAGCTGGAGAGGCAGGTGGAGACCATCCGCAACCTGGTGGATTCCTACATGAGCATCGTCAATAAGACCATCCGAGATCTGATGCCCAAAACCATCATGCACCTCATGATAAACAATGTACGTGGGTTCCACTGCCAAGTTACAGGCTCCTCCTACACACCCTGAGGTCCTACACCAGCAACGTCACTAAGAACCATGAAGATGATTGCTCCCCTAGTATAGACCAAGGAAGATGATTGCTCCCCTAGTATAGACCCAGGAAGATTATTGCTCCACGGTTATAGAGTCATGCAGAGGTCATGCAATGGATTCCTCCCAACTGCACAGGCTCTGCATAGGATACTCTTATAACCAGAGGAGCATAAGTCCTTATTGTAGTATTTTGCAGAGCATGGGGTGGGAAAGAGCAGCTATCTTAATATGGTGTCTTGTAGGATTGTAGAGCATCACTCAAAAGGCTTTGCATAGAATTGCTGTCACCATATAACAATGCACTTACAAGTCTTAAATGGTTTTAATCTGCAGAGCCTGCACTGAGCCTTTCTCCCTATATACAGCTCTCTCCTGCTCTGCAGAAGTCCTCATCAATACCCCATATTATCACTTCCGCTCACCTCTCGCCCCACACAGACCAAGGAGTTCATCCACTCTGAGCTCTTGGCCAACCTGTACTCTTGCGGGGACCAGAACACGCTGATGGAGGAGTCACCGGAGCAGGCAACGCGCCGGGACGAGATGCTGCGCATGTACCACGCCCTGAAGGAGGCGCTACATATCATCGGGGACATTAACACCACCACCAGCAGCACCCCCATGCCTCCCCCTGTGGACGACTCGTGGCTGCAGGTGCAGAACGTGGCCTCGGGACGCAGGTAAGGAGGCCCCCTCACTCAGAAAGGGACCCAAACCCATAGACAATGACCTTCAGGACGTGGCCCAACAAACAGACAATCATCTCCCGGATAATCCTTCTTTCTGCAAGAGAACCTTAACCCCCCAAAGTTCCCCTCACCCATAAATAGAGCGCTGAATGAAGGGTGCAGATTTGCATAGAGGCCCAACGGCCGAGCAGAGGTCCAGGGTACAAACATATTGCATGATAAATATTGACTGCGTTTCAAACCCCGAGATGCTGGACATGGACACAAATAAGTGAGATTTGGGGGTTCCAGATCAAACGAGACATTCTAATGGAGATATGTTGACTTCAGTGCGGGAGACTGTAGAGTATGTAGGCCTGTTCCACAGACATCACCGGTCGTAGATTCACATGGTGATCAGTCAAAGTCACACAGGTCTATGCCCTCTCCTGTTGTCTTTCTTCAGGTCTCCCACATCCAGCCCCACCCCGCAGAGGAGAGCTCCCGCTGTGCCCCCGGCCAGGCCTGGCTCCCGCGGCCCGGCTCCTGGCCCTCCGCCTGCGGGACCCACGCTTGGGACCGCCCCCCCTGTGCCCTCCAGGCCCGGAGCCTCACCAGACCCATTCGGCCCTCCTCCCCAAATCCCGTCCAGGCCCAACCGCGCCCCTCCTGGTGTGCCTAGGTAAGTGGCCCGATCCGGGAGCAGCTTCTCTCAAATCTTTAAGGGGGAAGGGACGGAGATGGGACTGGGTCCCATTTGGGTCACAAGATTTAGCCCCTTTTACGCTAGAGCCTAAAATAATAATTTGGATCCTTGATTTCATTGACATTCAATGTACTTAAATAATAATGAATTCCTCTGTATTGAGGGCTCAGTATATTTCTTGGGGCCGAAGTGAATTGCTTTTGTCTAAAACCAGCTTTAAACATGGGGATTTGATTTAAAAGCTTCAATCACCGCCATTAGCCACATCTCTGCTGCCCCCTGCTGTCCATGTTCATCCATTGTTGCCAATCTTCCCAGAAGCCTCCTGGGCTCTCGCGTCACCCTTGAATGTAATAGGACAGAGGGGGATTTGGTTTTGCTAGTCTGTCATGAACATCCAGTCCTTGTTTTGTAACTTTGAACCAATGTATTGAGAACCAGGATACTCTACTGCAGTGTGACCACCCTGACTCTATGTCATCGTAAGATTTCATTCCAGTCCTTGTTATCCAACTCTGATCCCAGTGCACTCCGGTCTCCGGTAGTCTCCAGCATCTCTATGAACCATGCTGATTTGGAGAAGCAGGACTGGAGTGGAGTCTCATGACATGGAAGTTGATTGGTAATATTGGGAATGTTATGATAGCCTGGTGTTGGCTGACAACACTGGCGATGCAAACTCGGGGCAGCTACGCTGGCATAACCTTGCGGTTCCCCTGTGGCTCCAGGCCTCCCAAACAGGTCCAGCAAGTCCAGGTCTCTAAATTAGGTTGGGAGATACCATGACCCAGACTGACTGGCTTCCCTCTTAACATGTTCGGATTATATGGAGGAGTTCTGCATCTCCAGATGGTTCCTTTTCATGGGGATGTGCATGCAGTTGTGTCACTCACTTCACACTATCCCCCTTATCTCATTCACACTCTTACCTTATCCGGATCCCCTCTCCCTTCCAGTTCATGAACCTCACTTTCCTTTTTAACCCCTTTCATAAAACACCTCTATTCTATATACAGTGACCCCCTTCCCTCCCCTCCCCCCTCCATAGGTAGCTCAGATGTTACAAGGTGCCATAACAGCTACACCATCCTTCTTCCAAGCCCCCAGAAATTGCCCTCCCAACAGATTAGGGAAGAGGGTACAGGAAGGCAACATGGGACCAATGGCTAGACACAGTTCTACTTTTGGTTTCCCATCAATATCCAAACTCCTGAGCCCTGAGTGCTTCCGAATTCTATGCAGCTGATCTGTGGGAGGGCCAGGGGTGAGGCAATTTGGGAAACTCTTCTCCCCAACGAAACAAATCAAATAGAAGCACCGTTAATAAGGGTTAATCTACTGGCAGAGGGGTCTGCAGGGCGGCAGCACAAGGCTTAGCGCAAGGGTGGCTAACGCCAGTCCTCAAGGGCCACCAACTGGTCAGGTTTTCAGGGTATCCCTGCTTCTGCACAGGTGGCTCAGCCATGATTGCACCACCTATGCTGAAGCAGGGATATCCTGAAAGCCTGACATGCTGGGGGTTCTTGAGGTCTGGCGTTGGGCCACCCCTGGCTTAGCGTGTTAGGGTGTGGGTTGGTTTTAACTCCCTGGTCGGATCTAGCATTGAAAGCCAGCAAAACACATAGTTGAGTTTGCTTGGATCCTTTGTCCGGCACTGTAGCAGTTATTTCACCATCAGCATGATACAACCAGACGTGATAAGGAAGGAGGACAGGTTTTATCGAAACTGGGTCCGGTTTCCCAAAGTCTCCCAGATGCAAAAAAAAAACACAGCACCAGATTCATAAAACAAATCTGTTTTTTTTTGGGTTGTGGAACCTGTCCTTTTTGGACCCGTTTTGCAGCCAGGAAGGTTAAATAAATGACCGGCATAGATATTACGTTTTACTCATTTTTTTCACTAAGGAACTAACTGCACCAGATTCACCAAATGGGGAAGTCCTGACGTCAGGCGGGGGTGTTCCTTTGGTTAAACTAGTGCAAAGCCAGAGGGGAACCCCCCTTAGTATTAGGCCTCCCTGTGCCCCTCCTGTCTCCCTCTTGTATATAGAATGTTTCATTGGTACTCCCCTGTCTCATTGATTCCCTCCGTGCGATATTGCTTGTCCCCAGTAACTGTAGGATTTCGGGGGGTGATGCTCTTGTCCCAGTAACGGTTAGGATTTCCGGGGTCGGGTCTTGTCCCCAGTAAACTGTAGGATTTCCGGGGTGCTGCTTGCTCGCCTTCAGTAACTGTAGGATTTCGGGGTGCGTCTCTGTCCCAGTAACTGTAGGATTTGCCGGGGTGAGTCTTGTCACCAGTAAATGCTAGATTTCCAGGGGGTCTTGTCCCCAGTAACTGTGGATTTCCGGTGGTGGTTGTCCTCCCAGTAACTGTAGGATTTCCAGTTGGGTGGATGCTCGTCCCAGTTAAACGTACGTCGATTCCGGGGGTGCCTTTGTCCCAGTAACTGTAGGGATTTCAGGCGGTGGTCTTGTCCTCAGTACGTAGGATATTCCGGGGGGTACTCTGTCCTCCAGTGAACTGTTAGGATATTTCCGGGGTGGTCTTGTCCCCAGTAAGCTGGAGTGGATTTCCGGGGCGTCTTTGTCCCCAGTAACCTGTAGGATTTCCGGGTGTCGGTTTGTCCCCAGTAAACTCTTTTTCTTGTTATAGGATTTACGGGGGGGTCATTGTCCCCAGAACTGTAGGATTCCGGGATCTGTATGTCCCCAGTAATGATAGGTATTCCGCGGGTGTATTTCCACCAGGATAACTGTAGGATTTACGGTGGGTGGGCTCTTGGTCCCCAGTAAAGGATTCGGGGGATCTTTCCCGATGTGGTCCAGGGATCTGTCCCCCAGAATGTAGGATTTCCGGGTGGTCTTTGTACCCGTAACTGTTAGGATTCTGGGGTGGTCTTGTCCCCAGTAATGTAGGCGATTTCCGGGTGTCTCTGTCCCTCAGTAACTGTCCAGGATTTCCGGGTTGTGATTTGTCCCATGTAACTGTATGATTCCGGGTGGTGGATCTTGTCCCCAGTTACTCTAGGATTTCGGGGTGTCTGGTCCCCATGAACTGTAGGATTTCCGGTCTGGATTGATCTTGTCCCCAGTATAACTGTAGGATTCTTCCGGGGAGGGTGTTCGGTTCTGTCCCCTAAGTGATCGGGTTCTACTGTGTAGGATAGGGTAATCTGGGGAATGTGGTAGGCATGTTTGTCCCAGTAACTGTAGGATTTCGGGGATGATGTCCTAGTCAGGTTGTCAGCTCTTGGATGATTTGCTTTCTTTAAACGTGATATGAGTCTTGGTGCACATTGGGCCTCCTGTTCTAGGCACGGTGTTTGATCTTATGATCCACATTTAGTAACTGTAGGAATTCTCGCGCGTGTTTTGTCACAGCTGTAGGGTATTTGTGTATTTCCACTCAGTTAATCTGTAGGTATGTTCCGGGGGTTTGGTTTGTCACCAGTTAAGTAGATCGGTCGCTAGCCCAGAACGTAGGTTTCGGTGGTCTGTCCCTAACGGTGACCGTGGTATTTATCGGTGACATATCTGTCCCAGTAAACTGATAGGAGTGGTTCCTGGTACTCTATTCGTGTCACCAGTACATGTTAGGTTTTCAGGCGGTGGTGGGTTCTTGTGTCCCCCAGTAATGTTAGGATTTCCGGGTCCGTCTTGTTCCCCAGTAACTGTGGATTCCGGGTGGCTCTGCCCAGTAAATGTGGATTCGTCCGGGCGACGTTCTGTCCCCATAGTAACGTGGTTTGAGAATGATCAGTACCGTTCCGGTGTGTCCCCTGGACACTCTTCCATCCCTCTCTCAAACTTGCCTAGGCCATTTTCCGCGTGTGTGTTCTTCCCTTCCCGTCCCCCAGCGCTACATAGATCTTCACGTGGCTTGGTCTTTCGTCCGCCTGTAACCTTTGTAGTTTCCTTGTGTTCCTCATGTCCCGCAGCACTGTAGACTTCCAGGGGTGGTGCTTTGCGTCCCCACGTAATAGCTGTAGGATTCCAGGATTGATCTTGTCCACAGTAACTGCTAGGATTCTCGGGTGGATCTTGTCACCAGTAACGTAGGACTTTCCGGGGGTGCTCCTCATGTCCCCAGTAAGTGTGGATTTCCGGGGCGTCCAGATGTAGGATTTGATGATCGTCAGTACTAGTCTCCGGTGAATTCCAGTATGTAGGATTTCCGGTGATCTTGTCCCCAGTAACTGTGGATTTCCGGGGTTGATCTTCGTCATCAAACTGTAGAGATCGATTCCGGGGGGCCTTGTCTTCCCAGGTAACTGTAGGATTCCTGGGGGTCTGCTGTATCGTCCTCCGAACTGTAGGCATTTCCGGGGTGTATTTCCCCAGTAGTTAGGATTTCCGGGGATGCTCGTTGCCCAGTAACTGTTAGTATTTCCTGGGGTGATGTCTTGTGTCCCCAGTAAATGTAGGATTTCCGGAGGGTGACTTGTCCCCAGTATATGTAGGATTTCCGCTGGGATCGATTTGTCCCAGTAACTGGTAGGATTTCGCAGGCTGATCTTGTCCCCAGTAACTTAGGATTTTACGGGAGTGAATCTTGTACCCCAGTAACTGTATTCAGGAGACTTTCCAAACTGGTTGGGATGTCTCGTCCCATAACTCGTTTAGGATTTCCGGGGGGTGCTTGCTCTTGTCCAGGTAAACTCGAGGATTTCAGGGGGTGTCTGTCCCCGTAACTGTAGATTTCCGGGATGATTTATGTCCCCAGTAACTGTAGGATTTCCGGGTGAGCTTGTCCCCAGTAATTGTAGGATTTCAGGGGTGGTCTTTCCCCAGTAACTTAGGATTTCCGGGGTGTCTTGTCCCCCAGTACTGTAGGATTTCCGGGGTTGGTCTTTGTCCCAGTAATGTTAGGATTTCGGCGGTGTTCTTGTCCCCAGTAGTAGATTGGAGATGATTCTGTTCCCAGGAACGTGATTCCGTGGATGATCTTGTCCCGAACTAGATTGCCTGTATAACTGTAGGATTTTCGGCGGGTTTGTTCCCAGTAAACTGTTAGGATTTAGGCTTGATCCTTGTCCCCAGTATACTGTAGTTTACGGGTGATCTTTCCAGTAACGTGTAGGGTATTGTCCCCAGTTAAACTGTAGGATTTCCGGGGTCGTTTGTCCCAGTAACTGTAAGGATTTCCGGGGCTGATTTGTCCCCAGGAAATGTAGGATGTTTCCAGGCGTGTCTTGTCCCCAGTAACTGTAGGATTTCGGGATCGATCGTGTCACCCATAGACTGTTAGGATTTCCAGGGGTGCTCTTGTCCCCAGTATTAGATGTAGGATTGCCGGGGCGGATCTGTCGACTCCCAGTAATGTAGGATTTTCCAGGATGATCTTGTCCCCATAACTGTTGAGGATTTTCCGGGTATGCTCTGTCCCCACAGTACAATGTTAGGATTTCACGGGTGCTGTCTTTGTCCCCCAGTATAACTGAGATTTCCTGGGGTGTTTCTCTTTCCTCAGTAACTGTAGGATTTTCGGGGGGCTCTTGTCCCCAGTAACTGTAGGATTTCCGGGGGTTATCGTTGTACCCAGTAGGTAACGTAGGATTTCCGGTGCCTTGGTGGTGGTCTGGTCCCCAGTAAACTGTAGTGTTTCCAGGATGAGCTTGTTCCCCAGTAACTGAGGATTTCCGGGATGATTTGTGTCCCCATAACGTGTTAGGATTTCCGGGGTGCTTTGTCCACCGGTCAAGTGGTAGGATTTCCGGTTGGTGACTTGTCCCCAGTAACTGTAGGATTTCCAGGGATGATCATTGTCCCCAGTAACCTGTAGGATTTCCCGGTGATGATTCTTGTCCCCAGTAATGTTAGGATTTCCTGGGGCTGCTTTGTTGCCACAGCGTAACTGTAGTAGGATTCCGGGGTGCTTTGTCCCCTAGTAATGCTAGGATTTCCGGGGGGTGATGTGTCCCCAGTAACTTGGATTTCCGGTGATGACTTGTCTCCCAGTAACTGTCACGGGATTTCCGGGGGGGTCTGCCCCCAGTAAACCTGTAGGATTTTTCACCGGGGTGGGTCTTGTCCCCGTTAACTGTAGGATTACGGGTTTTCTCTGCAGTCCCCAGAGTACAGTGTGGATTTCCGGTGGTCGTCTTTTGGTCCCCATAAACTGTGGATTTCAGGGCATGTTTTGTTCCCCAGTAACTGTTTAGGATTTGCCGGGAAGATCTTGTCCCTCAGTCCCCTTGTATGGATTTCGGGGCCGCTCTTGTCCCCAGTAACTGTAGATTTCCGGGATGATCTTCGTCCTCACAGGTAACGGTATGATTTCCACGGGTGATCTTCTTGTCCCCAGTAAACTGTTTTAGGATTTCCGGGGGAATCTGTCCCCAGT
This sequence comes from Ascaphus truei, assembly GCA_036426205.1. NCBI lineage: Eukaryota > Metazoa > Chordata > Amphibia > Anura > Ascaphidae > Ascaphus > Ascaphus truei. The sequence goes on from CM071585.1 coordinate 14,803,616, forward strand.
AACTGTAGGATTTCCGGGGTGCTCTTGTCCTCAGTAACTGTAGGATTTCCGGGGTGCTCTTGTCCCCAGTAACTGTAGGATTTCCGGGGCGGTCTTGTCCCCAGTAACTGTAGGATTTCCGGGGTGCTCTTGTCCCCAGTAACTGTAGGATTTCCGGGGTGCTCTTGTCCCCAGTAACTGTAGGATTTCCGGGGTGGTCTTGTCCCCAGTAACTGTAGGATTTCCAGGATGATCTTGTCCCCAGGAGTTATTGGGGATATTGGCGATTTGACGTGAGTTATTGGGGATATTGGCGATTTGACGTGAGTTATTGGGGATATTGGCGATTTGACGTGAGTTATTGGGGATATTGGCGAGAGCTGCTGCTTTGAATTCTTAGGCTGCGATTATAGTGCCGGTGACGGCGCATGCGCCGCCAGAACAAATACGTGGATTCCAATGAAGCTGCACATAGTGTGTGCGACCGCGAGCCACGGAGCAACAGACTGGTGAGGAGACAAATAAATTTTGTTTGTGGAGCGCGATGATGGCCGCGTCACGTGAGCGGTTCAGCCAATGAGGGCGAACCGCTCGCGTGACGTCACGTGCACGCCTCCGCCATGCCTCCTGCCTGCAGTGCAGGTTTCGTGCGCACGTGTGAACGCCGGCAGTATAATCGCTGCCTTAGGCCAGGGGTGGTTAACTCCACTCAAGGGCCACCAACAGGACAGGTTCTCAGTATATCCCTGCTTCAGCACAGGTAGTTAAGTCAATAACCGAGCCACTTGTGCTGAAGCAGGGATATCCTGAAAACCTGACCTATTGGTGGCGCTTGAGGACTGACGTTGGCCGCCCCTGTCTTACGCAGCGAGGGTGCTATTAAGGCGTCTCTCCAGCTGACGGGATTCTGGGCGGCCTGCTTCATGTTGTGTCCGATGCTAATCACGCTTTGTGTTCTCTTGTCTTGTTTTTATTTTTGCTTCCATCCAGCAGGAAGGCTCCCGCCTCACCTACACGGCCCACCATTATCCGACTCGCCGACCCGCCCCTCATAGATTAATAACCGGAGGCCCGGCCGCCGAAACTCCACTAACCCCACTCCCAACCCCCGTTACCACCTCTTCCAGGCACGGTGCAAACGGCCCCCCTCTCTCTCCCTCTCTCTCACTGGCTGTAAACTCGGCGTCGCTCCCTCGTGTTGTACTTTCCGGAAGTGTCGTCCGTCTGTCCGCACCATCGTGTGATGTTCAAACGCTGATTTTTTTTTTCTTCTAAACTTCACTCTGCATATTCATTCCACGCGCTTAGGCCGCGCTTAGGCCGCGCTTATAGTCCCGGCGCCGGCGATGCTGACGTCACGCTGCAGTCGCTGAAAAAATCAAATTGAAGTGACTTCCAGGGATCGCGACGTTCCTGCTATAAGCGCACGCTACAGCTTCAATATATGTGTTTCTACACGTCGCCGGGGCTATAAGCGCAGCCTGTTTGTGTCTCGCGACTATAGGATTTTACACTTTGCAGGAAACGTCCGTCAAAAGGATATCATTTTGTAGTCCGCAACGGGGAAAAGAAGAAGCCGGAACCATTGTCCTCACTATACAGTACCCACAAATCAGCCTCAAACCTGTTCGTCTCCGCGTTCGGTTGTAATGCCCCCTAGTGGCCAAAAGTTCCGTTTTGATTCCATATTAGCACCTACCCTCCCTCTAGATGGCGCTCATTACTTCCTGGCGCTGCATGTGCTGGTGAGAAGGGAGGGGTGGGGAGATGCTGAAGAATGTTTTCTTTTTTAAATGTCAATGTCGCCGTCCCCCAAGCTGCAAAACAGGCACGTCCAAAGGGATCTCCATTTTGTGAACCCCCTAGTGCAGGTCACAGCTGCTTTCCGCAGTCAGCTTCTTGTTTCGTTGTTTTTTTTTTTGTTTTTTTTTATTATTATTTTTACCATCGTTGGGTTTTTTTGGGCAATGAACTGGAAAACGTTCTAGAAGCGGCTAGAAAAAGTAAATAAAACGTCAGGGCTTCCCTGGTGCCGCAAAGCGCTTATGTGCAAATTGGTATTAAAGCTTTTACTTCTGTGTATGTGCGTGGGGTATTTAACGCCAAGCATCTTCCCTTCGCCGCCTCTCTCTGCACTGAACATCTGTAAGGCCGCGCTTATAGTGCCGGCGACGTCACGCTACGGTCGCTGGAAAAATCGAATTGAGATGACTTTCAGCTATGGCGCACGCGACAGCGGCGATGCATTTATTTTGACGTCGCGTCGCTGTCACTATAAGCGCAGCCTAATGGAGATGAGGGTGTAGTGTTACCACTTTGCCCCCTAGACAAAAGCAAGGTTACACTGCCCTGGCGCATATTCTCAGAGAGGCCCTGCATCGCATTGCCAGGCCCCTCCAGCACTGAAAGCGTTAAAGCACCAACCAGATGTTACAAGGTACATTTGAGGGGCAAAGAACTCCCATCTTCATATTCATCTGCAATACAACTCACTACATCTTGTCCCAACTGAAAGCCGCTACCTGGATATACGCTGCAGGTTAGGGGAGAGGGGAAGTTACAGTGCTACATCACTAGCCAAATGCTGCCTGTCACATTAACACTGAACAGTTTGAACATCCCCATTCCCCTGCTGCATTTCCCCTACCTCTCTGAGGCTTCACATGAACGTGGCTTCCTTTCCAAACTGATGCCTGATTGCTTCTCTCTCTCTCTCTCTCTCCCTTCCTTTCCTTGCCTCCCAGTAGAGCCACGAGGGTTAGCCCTTCACGTTCCGAGAGCCCCAAGCCACACTATGACCTGTAAGCCTCCCTGGGCTCAGACTGTTGCCTGCATCCTAGCTGTTCTGTCTTTGGACTGCGTGACTCACCGCACTGTATGTTCTGTTGTACGATGGTTGTGCTACACATATCTAATGTGATTTATGGGTATGAAAAAAAACAAAAAAAAAACCATCCTCTCAGTTACATTAAGGAATTGATCATATCTATGGTAGTAGCATATCCTTATTATATAAATATATTATAAATATTTTACATATATATATATATATATGAGATCTTAAGTATACATCTTCAATATACACACGCCACTGTGCTTCCATGTGCATTTTTGTTGAGTTTTTAGTAAAAACAGAGTCTGGGGAAAATGACTAAATATCTCAACCCGCAGCTGGCTCTGTAATTCTGCATGTGACGGGGCCTGCGTTGTGGAAAGACGTTTGGTGCTGGTGTTTAGCTGTGATATGTTTAAGAGCGTTGAATAAAATGTTTCTGTAAAAAAAAAAAAAAATGACCGTGGTTTTATTTAATAAAATAAGCGCTTTGCATTTCTAACAGGCAGTAAAAGTGTATTAAACAGGAGAAAGGTTGACCCATCAGAACACAGCCCAGTGGGTTTTATAAACCTCGATAGTCATTTCATTATATCCATTTGCAAAACTGGTTTATTGTTGGTGGAGAAAACCACACCAGATTTAATCACGGAAATCTAATTGAAACAAGTATGTGTTTCTCTGATAAATCTTGGCTGAATCCCTTTCATCACAGCAATGGACCCAACAAACTCCCACATACCAATTTCAGCCTAATATACAAAAGGCAACATGATGTATATCTTTTATTTGTATAGTGCCATCCGTGTACATAACGCATCAGCCGTAATATACGTGACAAAATAGGTGACAACTGGAAATGGCTCTAAAAATGATAGAAGTAACTATGGGAACAGGAATCCTTGCTGTTGATACTGGGTGTATGATTGCAATGCTATCAGTAATGTAGAAGTGGGCAGTAGGGCCAGGTTTGGGAGGAAGTATGAGGAGTTCAGTCTTGAACATGTTCAGTTTGAGACTGCAGAGGGCTATCCTGGACGATATAGCTGAATGTCTCCGGGACTGGTCCAGACAGCAGGTGCAAGATCAAGTTTTATGGTAAATGTGTCTTCAGCATAGGTTTGAACCCAAAAGATGTAATCAGGTCACCTAGAGAGCATCTGTTCAAAGACGAGGTCCCAGGACAGACCTCTGGCGTACACCCTACTGAGTGTTTGCAAACGAGACACTGAAAGCACAATGGGAGAATAGGAAACCCAGGAGTTTTGTTATGGATACCAAGAGGATGGGGAACGGGGGTGGTCCACAGTACAAAAGAGGTCAAGCAATACAAGCCAGGTGTAATGACCTTGGTCTTCCGCTGCATGAAGGCCATTCTGGTTAGGACTGTTTCAGTGGAGTGAGCAGTGCAGAAGCCAGATTGTAGATGATCAAGGAGAAAGGAGGTGTTAAGAAAATGCAGCAAGCGAGAGAATACAAAAAGGTGCCTGGCTATTTGAGAATAGGTATAACTATTGGGTGCTTGGAGGTGGGAAAGGTACCAGAGCGGAGGGAGATGTTGGAAAGGGAGTGTAGTGATCCGCATGAAGTGGGCGGTAACCAGGACCGTCTGTCAGAGAGCCGCCACTGCACTGCGTTAAGCATCCGCTTTGTGTTACAAAATCACTGCACAACCCCTCCCCAGGCTGCAAAATGGGCCTGGGGTTTTGCAAAATCATTTAAAAAAATAAATAATAATCATCTTTATATTGTTGAAGAGAAGAACGCAAAGTGAGTTTTCCAAATACATTTATTCAGAAAGAAAATTTGTTTCCAACAAGATTAAATCATTTCGGCAACAGAATGGAAAGTGTAGCTCCCCTGACCGGTGATGTGACCCAATAAATTATCCCCCCCCCCTATTAATTATTGTCCAATCAGATGACAGTCCTGCTCTTACAGCAGCGCCATCATTTTATAGTACAAGTTACCAGTAACTGTGCAGCTGAAAACGCTGCAGAGATCCAGCACCTCTTCCAGGAATATACAAAATGTTACACATACACTATATACAGGAAACACTTCTTGCTGTATCTCCTCCTCCCCCCCCCCCCCCCCAGCTACCTGTGCAAAAGCCCCACAGATTAAGTGTGTGATACGTTAAGCCGTCACTCGCCATCACCACTTGGTTCCCGACCTTCCGCATAAAACAAGTATTAACTGCTGCACTGCCAGTCAGTCCCAGGAAACGCACATGGCTCTGGCAGAGAAGACTGACCATATTTTATTTAGTGTTGAGACCCCCCGGCCGGTCTCTGGAAACAGACATGCTGCGACACAGCCACACACAGTCCGGCTCAGCATGTTCGCCTGACGCTTCTAGTCGGAAAACAAAGGCTAAAACCAGCATTATGTAGCCCCCCTGGACATGGGATTAATGCCGCCAACCCAGACACCTTCACATTCAATCTAAACACCCCAAGATTTAGAAAAGATTTCCTTTTATTCATTCCAGCCGGGGGAAGAGCGCCCAGCGGCATAGAGGAAAGGAGCCGGTCGTAGATTTTTATTTTATAGATGTAATTTGTGTGAAGTATTTTGGAAAGTGGATATTATCTCAAGCTGCTCAGCATTAGCCAACTGCAGCATGCCATTTACACCGGGTTACATATCCCTCTCACATGTAATGCTCATTATTAGTCATCTCTACCACCCCACTGCATAGATTTGTACAAGTCCAGCACCAGAGACCACTCCAAGCATCTCCCAATGGTCAAGTTACTGGTCTTTATTTAATACATGCATGCGTTAGGGGTACTCTGGCTTTGGCTTAAGCTTTTAGCGAATTGCTGTATAATAATAATAAAAAAAAAAAAGAGACACCAGAAGGGAATCAGTTTCCAGAAATAAGTCGACTGCGTTCTAGTAGAATACAAGGCTTCTTCTAGCAGGACATACTGGCATTAAAAATGAAGTCCTTGCCCTCTCGGAGTGAGCTCCTCCATCCTGTCATTTCACAAATCTTTACTCCTCACTTCCAATAAAACTCCAACATATAAAACCTTCCGTGTGCCTAACTTGCGTCTGCCAAAGAAAACGGATTGTACGAGCGACACACTCACAGGCCAATCTCCTGGAACAAACGCATTACTTCAAATACTGCCCAGGAAAAACATTCTTTGCGCCATCTTGTTTCTCCCACCTCGTTATACCCTTTGCCTAATGGTTTCGGAGGCTCACAGTGTTACAGACGTGGTGCTCATGTTACAGAGAGCAGTGTTTAGAACTGTGGGGAAAACAAATCATAAAACTCAGGCAAGACCCTCCCAAACACGTCTGCTGGCTAGTGAAGCGCTGACAGCACTTAACCCCTTCACTGCCTCAAAAGCATGGCGGGTTCCCCCAGAGCAGTGAAGAGGTTACATGGTAGACCCCTGTGAAGCAGACTCACACATTGGGCACCTCAACTGGGAGTTTGAGCTGCAAATACACTGAAATGTCAGCCATGTCCCTTCTGTGCCAACCTTCGTCTGACCCAACAATGTACTATCCCTGCTGCCTTCACGTCAAGCATAAGGCTGAGTCCATGGACACTTCGCCCGTACGGAGCCGCGCTGAGGCTCAGGGATAGCGGTGCTTTCCCTGGCCTTAGAGCGCGCGCCGTCCGTGGGCGTGTCTGGGGGCGGGCCAGTGACGTCACAGAGCTGGTTCGCCCTCATTGGGCGAACCGCTCACGTGACCGGTCCTGCGCTCCGGCGAGCTCTGAAACGTAACATTTGTTAAGACACACGCATCCGCAGGCGTGCGCGATCCCCTGCTAAAGCCGCTTTCATTGCGGCTGCAGGGGCTCAGTGCCGAGCAGCATCGCGCCTCAGCACGGGTCAGCGCCTAAGCCCGAGGCCTTAGTGTTCAAGTGGAGTACAGAGCAGGCAGCCGTGCGGATCGCACAGGGGATGGTACTGAACACATTGCCCCAAACCCCACCAGACAGCAACGGAGGAAAAGTTTGTTAATGAGTGATAATGAAAACCAATAGTGATGCTAATCAGTTGACTCCACTAGCCGGCCATGGTAAAACATTAGCGCGCGCCCCCCTCCCCCCGTATAGAAAGCAGTTGGGCAATAGGGTGTCTTTATCCCACCAGCTAGTGCCTGAACCATTTCTTTCCTCTGTGCTAAAGCTTTGGCGAGGGAAGACAATTGTCCTAATGATCCTCTACAAATCCAACCAGGAGCTGAACTCCACCCCAGCCCAAGTGACAAACAAACCACGTCTCCCCCGTGTGCGTGGAGAGTGTGAGTCGCAGTCCAAAGCGGAGGTGGGATGGAATGAGGGGGAACAGGGGGGTTAGGTGGCAGTTCCCAGCTTCCGTCTCAGACCACCAAAATTCGGACCTCGTCGTTCTCATCGGCGCGGTAGAAGAAAGGGATGCAGGGGTTCTGCAGCAGGGAGTCAGGGCGCTCCTGCGGGTTCTGGATCTCACGTAGGAGCTGCATGATCTGCTTGGCGGTGGGGTCTTCAGAGCCGGGGCTGGCACCTTCCTGGGCAGGGGACGAATGAGCCACGATCTGCTCCGTCTCCTCCTCTGCATCTTCTGCTAAGCTGACTTCTTCTAGAACTAAGGTGAGAGAGGGTTATTACTGCACTTTCCACTGCGGACAGAAACGGTGACCGATCGGAACCACTGGGACAGCTAGTTTCCTAAAACTACCGTCAAATATCGTACCCCACCCGACAATTGGCATACCCTTGGTGCATCTTCCGGGCATTTTGTAATTGCTTAACTGCATTCCTCCACAACCTCAGCCGTTTAATACTCGGGGAAATACTCTGGTTTACACCCTTTCCAACTTCAAAGATTGTCCTTTTATTTTAACAGCCCTCTTTCCTTAAACTACTGCTGCACCTTTACATAGTCACACAGGGGGTTCATTTCATAATTGGCTTGTAGGATATAGGTTATGTCTGCCGAGGGGGGAGGAGTTAATGGGGACAAACGTCCACTGCGTGACACGGCCACAGGAACCCTGTTTGAGGCTCACCTCCCCTTTCATCTTCTCCCAGCTCCATGGGTCTCTCTGGAGGAAACTCCATGGGTCCAAGTTCCTTGGGGCTCCTTGCAGCTTCCACAAACTTCCCGTACCATTCGTTCCTCTCGGCCACCAGCCTCATGACCAAGACCTGCAGCTCCAGCAGCTTGGCCTGTAGCCCGAGAGAGGACACTGGGAGTGAATCACCCATCCACGGATGCCCACCCCATTCACACACAGACCGACCTGCTACTGAAGCAGCAGAGCTACACCACGTCGGTATAACATTTGCTGGAAACATGTTGAATTAAGGAGGGGGGAGAAGAAACCGCTCATGGTCGTAAAACTAAACACGGGTTTGTCCGATTACATTTACCAATCATATAAATGGTGTGTGCAGTGACTGGATCATCTCGTGTATAACACACAATAAACCTCAGGGTACTTCGGTTTGTTGGACTACTAGACTAGGAATGAGATGTTTGTGACCCCAAGCTTAGGGGAGAGATGGTTAGAGGTGGAACTGAGTGTGACAGGGGCCCTCACCTTCATCTCCTCCTTGTCCTGAGCCAGGCGGCTGATATAATCCTCCTTCTCCACGTGACGCTGCTTCAGGATCGCTCGCTGACTCTGGTATAGGGCAATGTACTCGCCTACAAGGAGAGATACCCGAGGGCGAGCCTGGTAAGAGGTCCCATCATACTGCAGCTCCGCAGCGCTGTTTCAGGGTGTATAACATCTATGCGCAGTGTTCGACAAACCTATACATTTGCTCGCCCCGGGCGAGTGGATTTAACCCCCGGGCGAGTAAATATTGGCCCAAGCAGCACACGTTTGGTACTAGGTGGCGAGTAGATTTTTTTGTGTGGCGAGTAGATTTTTTGGTGATTTGTCAACCACTGTCTATGCGATTGAACTTATTCTCGACTACAAGCGATTGGCTGCAAACCGATAAACTGTCCCTCCAGTACCATTGTCCCTTGGAGGTGGCATTCGCCTTGTTGATTAATTACCAATAGTGTCAGTCTCTCCCGAGAGCTGGATGCAGCGATGCTCCAACTCCTCCACTCGCTCCTTCAGATCCACTCTCTCCTGCATCAGCTCAGTGAAGCGAAACTGAAATAAGACAGCGACGGGAGGGCACAGTCAGGGGAGGCGGGGCAGCGACGGGAGGGCACAGTCAGGGGAGGAGGGGCAGCGACGGGAGGGCACAGTTACAGAGGGAGGAGGGGTAGCGACTGGAGGGCACAGTCAATGGGAGTAGGGGGCAAGACAGACGGAGGGCACAGTCAGGGGATTGATGGGGCAAGCAGACGGGAGGGCACAGTCAGGGGAGGAGGGGCAGCGACGGGAGGGCAATCAGTCCGGAGGCGGGGCAGACGACGGAGGGGCACAGTCAGGGGTGGAGGTCAGCGACGGAGGGCACAGTCCGGGAGGGCGTGGCAGCACGGAGGGCACAGTCAGGGGAGGCGGGGCAGCGACGGAGGGCACCGTCGGGGAGGCGGGGCACAGGCTGGAGGGCACAGTCATAGGAGGCGGGGCATACAGCGCGGGAGGGCCCACAGTCAGGGGAGCGGGGTCCAAGCGACGGTAGGAGCACAGCCAGTTGAGAGGGGGCAGCGACAGGGAGGGCACAGTCAGGGAGGGCGTGGGCAAGGACGGAGTGCACAAATAAAAAAGAAAGAAAAAAGATCCCAGGGGAGGCGGGGCAGCGACGGGAGAGGTCGCTACAGATACAGGGGGAGGCGGGGCAGCGACGGGGAGCACAGTCGAGAGTGGATGGGGCGCGCGGAACCGGGGGCACAATGTCAGGTGAGGGGGGGCAGCTACGGGAGGGCACACGTCAGGGATGGAGGGTCGCACACGGGAGGGCACATGTCAGGGAGGATGGGTCAGCAGCGACGGAGAGTCACAGTCGAGGGGAGTGGGCAGCGACTGAAGGGGCACAGTCAGGGAGCTGGACCCGCGGGAGCACACGGTAGTCGTCAGGGAGGGCAAAGTCCAGGGGAGTGCGGGCAGCGACGGGAGGGCACAGCCATGGGAGAGGGGGCATCAGCGACGGAGGGCACATCAGGGGAGGGGGGCAGCGACGGAGGATTCACAGTCAGAAGGGAGGGCCGGGCGCGCCGAGTGACCGCAGGAGAGCGGCAGCTACGGAGACACAGCGGGGAAGGGGTCATGCACGGGAGCTAGAGTATTAGGGGAGGAGGGAGCAGTCAGGGGATGGCGTGGCAAGCGACATGTCGGAGGTGCCACGTCCAGGGAGAGAGGTACGCGACTGAGGGCACAGTCAGAGGGAGGCGGGTCAGCGTGGACGACAGGGGACTCAGTGGACACGGCGAGGGGGCAGTCCGGACGGAGGCAAACGAGGCACAGTCAGGGGAGACGGGCAGCGCGGAGGGGCCAGATCCAGGAGGGAGTAGGCGGGGCAGCGACGGTAGGGCACAGTCAGGGGAGGAGGGGCAGCGACGGGAGGGCACAGTCAGGGGAGGCGGGGCAGCGACGGGAGGGCACAGTCAGGGGAGGAGGGGGCAGCGACGGGAGGGCGACTCGTCAGGGGAGAGCGGGGCAGCACGGGAGAAGTCAGGGGTAGTCGGACGGGATGGGTCAACATCGTGGGTAGGATGGGCAGCAACGGGAGGGTCACAGTCCAGGAGCGCAGGAGGGAGGAGGAGGCAGCGACGGTGAGGACAGGCAGAGGCTAACAGGAGGCAAGTCAGGGAGGGGGCAGCGACGGGAGGGCACAGTCAGGGGAGGCGGGGCAGCGACGGGAGGGCACAGTCAGGGGAGGCGGGGCAGCGACGGGAGGGCAGAGTCAGGGGAGGGGGGAGCAGGCCGGGAGCAGGTCCAGGAGACGGGGAGGACAGCGACGGAGGAGTCTTGGAGAGGCGGGGCACGCGACGTTGAGTGGCACAGTCAGGTAGGCGGGCGCACGCGGGAGAGGCACTCAGGAGGAGGCGGGGGACAGCGACAGGGAGGCATCACAGTCAGGGGAGGAGGTCATCGACGGAGATGCACATCAGGGAGGCGGGGCAGCGACGGGAGGGCACAGTCAGGGGAGGCGGGGCAGCGACGGGAGGGCACAGTCAGGGGAGGCGGGCAACGACGTAGGGCACAGTTCAGGGGAGGCGGGGCAAGCGACGGGAGGGCACAAGTCGGGGGAGGGCGTGGGCCACGACCGGGGGGCACATGTCACGGAGGCGGGGCAGCGACGGGAGGCCACAGTCATGGAGAGTCGGGGGCAGCAGACGGGGGGCACAGTCAGGGGAGATGCGGTCGCAGCGACGGGAGGGCACAGTCAGGGGAGGCGGGGCAGCGACGGGGGGCACAGTCAGGGGAGGCGGGGCAGCGACGGGAGGGCACAGTCAGGGGAGGCGAGGGGCAGTGCAGGGAGGAGCACAAGTCAAGGGGAGGACGGGGGACAGTCACGGGAGGGGGCAGCAGGGGAGCCAGTCAGACCCATGGGAGAGGGGCAGGACGACGAGGAGGAGCACAGTCATGGGAGGCGGGGTAAGCACGTGACGGGCGGAAGCACAGTCAGGGAGGTCTGGGGCACAGCGACGGGGAGGCACAGTCATAGGGCGGGGGCAGACGCGGGGAGGCAGCAGTCAACGGGGGAGGGCATGAGCTTACGGTAGCCAATCAGGGAGGATGGGGCAGCGACGGGAGGGAACAGTCAACAGGGGAGGAGGGGGCATAGCGACGGGTAGGGCAAGTCAGGAGTGTCAATCGACGTGAGGCAATTCAAGGGAGTGAGTGGGGCAGAAGCGACGGGATGAGGCCCTTGGAGAGGAGAGAGGCATCGGGAGCAGGGGCAGCGACGAGGAAGTGGGCAAGCTAGGGTGGGAGGGCAGCGTCATATCAGCGGAGGATGGCCAGAAGAGAGGCCAGGGGGGCGTCAGCCAAAAAAAAATTGTTTGCGACGCCTTGAGTATACAGCTGATCACCCCCATACGCTAGATGGCAGGCTTGACAATATGCTGGGGAATGGGTTTTTAATGTGAGGGGGCCGAGACAGCAAGACTACAAGAATATGGGGTTGTTAAGTAGAACCTGTACACCCACCACACTAACAGGTTGGTACAAGAGGAACTGTAGGTGCCCACTGAACCACACCTGCAGCATTCTAGCCATTGCACTCGAGCAAGCTGCTCAAACACCATCCCTGTGCCCACCTCCCCTCCGAATCTGGGAAATAACACGAGTACACGTGAGAAAACCTGCGTTCTTCTTACACACGGGAGCACCACTAAACGCCCATCACGTATCTCTGGTTCCATTACAACTGAGGGCAAGGATCAATACCAGCCGCTTGCACTTCTTGGCATGCTCTTTTCTCATCTCTCCACTTCTAACAAGTGTTATGTGACCTGGGGGGGGCTGACGCGGACATCCCAGTTCCAGTCTCTGAAGAAAAACCCAGTTAAAGCACGAAATTTACAACTTGGCGACGTAGCCGGGCGTTTTCCCCTCTCCCCTCTAGACCATACAAAATGGCTGGCAAAACCTAGGCAAATAGAAAGGCTGCAAACCAACGATGATGTTGCCTCGCTCCCATCGAATGGATACGTTGCGCCAGCTTATAATCCAGGTAGAAATGAAAATAAATCAAAATCACAAAAAAAAAAAAAGTTTAATATATTTGTGGCAACGCCTGTCCCCAGTAGTCTTAAAATAAAGCGATTACTCCTTCCGGCCACCGTGATCTGAATAGTTGGGAAAAAATTATTAAGTAATAAACCACGCCAGAATTGCGATTTCTAAAACTTTCCGCTGTACTATTACGGTGACACCCTAAAAGTGAGCCGTCGACTGAATATACGCTGACTGGGGGGGGGGATCGCACCCAGACTGGCAGCAGTGGTCCACCTGCACCTTCGCGATCCGATCTTGAGGAGATTAACTCATAGATGGAACAGCCCCTTAGAGCAGGTGGCACTAACATCCTGGTCCTCAACCCCCCAACCAACCACCTCCCCCCCAACCAAACAGTCAGGTTTTCAATGATAATCCCTGATCAGCACAGGTGACTCAATCATCCATAGCATCACGAAAGGTGGCTCAATCAAGGCTCAGTCTTTCAGTGATCCATGAAACCTTACCTGGAGGTGGGGGGGGGCTGATAGGCTGGAGTTGAGCCGCCCCTGCCTTGGGGGCTTATCCATATACTCGGCGCAGCACTTCGGCCTGTTCCCTTCGTCCAAAATTCCCCATAGACCTCACTGGAGAATTCCCAGGCCGAAACACAAACCCCACCCACGATCGTATAAAACCGCTTTGGGAGATAGGAGACACATAAGTCCCCTAAGACCAAGATTGGAGGTGGCAATAACTATCCACTCATTCATAACCCATGCCTAGCACAGATGTGGAGATGTTACCTGCAGAGTGAATGGGGGACTGCGGGGCGAACTGCATGCCTAAAAAGAACAAAAAGACCTCAGGGCCGTTACCATGCATAGTGATGGGGGGCATGCTGGCGGACTGCTGCTGCCTCATAGCCCAAGTTATCTAGGCAGAGTGTATGTGGGAGAGCATATGCGGGCAGACTATCATGCTGCCAATCAGGGCTGGTTACCAATGACAGATTGATTGGGAGGACTATGCGGGCATACTGCTGCTGCACAATCAGGGCTGTTACCTGGCAGAGTTATGGAGTAGGGGGCTCACGGGACGACTAGCATGACTTCCCTCAGGCCGTACCGTGCAGAGTGATGGGGGGCTGCGGGCGGACTGCTGCTGCCTCAGGCTGTTAACCTGCAGATGGGATGGGGGCTGCGGAAGTACGACTGACTGCTGCCTCAGGGGGGCAAGCGCGTTATACCAAACAACCACCTGCAGATGATGGGGGCTGCAGGAGGCGAGGACGTTGACTTTCAGCAGCAACCAGGGCCGTTACCGATGCAGCGATGATAGGGGGGCATGCGTCAACATAGAACTAAAGCAATGCACTCAGGGCAGAAGAGCCAGACATAACCAAAAAATGGCAGCCACTGAATGGAGGGGCTAGACGAAGAATAATGCGACTAGCACTGAAGCATGCCTCAGTTCCCGTTACCGCTGCCGCAGTTAATGTCTTATTCCTGGGGGACTCCTCCTCTGCATTGCAATCCCTCAGGTGCCGTTTATACGTACAGTAGACGAGCTCCCCGACAGATAAAGACTTCTGTTCCAGCGCTGGCCCTCCGCCTTCCTCCATGCTCCCTTAGCATAACCTTGGAGCGTGCAGAAAGCAGGACCACCATCTGCAAAACACATCCCAGGAAAGAGGGGGAGTGAGGGGAGAAAGAGAAGGGGGGGGGGAGTTTTATACAGCGAATAGGATACAATTAAACTGTGAAGGAATATTGGATAGATGCCATTTCAAAGTATGAGAGAAATGGAGTCAAAACAGATTGGATGGTTGCTGGGAGGTACAAAGATGGAGAAATAAACTCCAATCATGGGAAGAGAGTAGAGAATCTAGTTAAACAGATGTGGGTAGAAAATTGGTCAGTGAAGGAGGAGGTGAAGAGTGGAAAATACTCAAATAGGAGAGAGAATGTGACGATAGGAAATAGTGGTAGGACCGTGAAAGGCCACGTCAATATTTGTGGCAAGAGTATGGTGGGTGAGGGGCACATGTGTAAGATGGGCAACGTTTGGCTAGCTGGCACAGAACAATGAGGTTCCTCACCAACTCTCTCTGCTTATCAAGTCATCGAGAGGATAACCAATGGGAGTTTATGGGCATCTCATCTTCGTACCCAATACCTCCACAGCCCGATCCCTGAGTGCTCAGATCAGACACCGGATAACGACTTAGAAACCACAAACCCAGTATGCATTCTCTTCCAACACTCTATATGTGGCAAGAAGGAGACGTGTGTCCCCCCCCCCCCCTCCGCTCCCTCAAACCTTCACAATCCCTATTAAAACACCACACCCGGCTCTCCGGCTCGCTGCGAGACTGCGACACAAAAACGTACGAGCTCTATAGCTCCTGGTTCCTCTTTGGTCCGATACCTCAAGGAACTCGCCTGGAGGGAGGTAAACAAATGGTCAAACAGCATTTTGTCTGGCTTGTGACCAAAACCTTTGGCATTGCTGGGCCCCCCTTGGATGCAATCAAGGGGTAAGATTTGCAAGGCCAACCACCCCAGTTATACTTCCAACACTAGCTCCAAGGCATCACCACACACCTGCTATTATGCTGATCAAGCTCAATTTATTGCATATCGCGACTAGACTTTCCCCATGCACACTCCTCGTGCTAGCAACCTGATCCATGAGCTGGTCCTGCAGGAGATACTGATATCTGACTAGTTCTCCTCCTTCTCGAATGGACAGGTGCTGGTATGTCCGTCTGTACATGCTGAAGGTGAAGAAAAAGAACTCTCCCGCATGACACCTGCATCAGCTGGCCAATCCTGACGTCTTACCAGACCAACTTGCAAGGAGAACATGGAGAATACTATATGTTAAGTGGCCCAGAGTGTTAAGGTACCACGCAGGTAATTACAAATGTTAGCACATCGGAACATCTCCACACCTGACCCTGCTCCTTGATGTCAGGCCGGCGCACCTTTAAATAGTATCCAGACTTACTTGGCCCACTCATTTCTTCACGTGCTGCTCACTCTGCAGTCGATTGGTCAGCTCCAGTTCGTCATTCGTCTGTATACACGACAAGACCAAAGACATCAACATATCCAACTCGCAGCATTTAAAAACAGGTCATACAGCATATGAGAGGTCTAGTACTAACCAATTAGAAGTGTTTGGTTAGGGGACAAACATCTTAGGGACTAAAGACTTAGGCATAGGGGTGAAACACTTGCATCAAAAGAAAGAATTGCGAGCACTTTATAAAAAACAAAAGGTGTAATATGATTATGAAAACATGGATCGAAAGTTTCGATGATATAAGTCCCAACCTGGGACCAAAGTCTATTGAGAAAGGTTACAAAACGCCACCCCATTATCTAATAAAATACACCACATATTAATAAAAAGATCCACGCCAGTGCTAACTCAAACCATTATCAGCTGTGCACGACGGACGGGCTACAGATGAAATTTTCCGGTATTCCGTCGTGCCTCCATAAGGAACGCATAAAAAAATAATATAGTATAATCCGTTGAAGCTGCCCGCGGGGGAATTTGGTCTCCCCGCATCGCGTATCACAAACCGCTACGGCTTTTAAAAAGCCGGGTGGCGCGCACAAGAAAAAACACTAGGAGGCGTTCTTGTATAGCAGAGCCAGCGAGGCGACCTACAACGAACCAGAAGTCACTCATCTTTGTATAATCGTCGTCCCGGAGTGTGACATCACCGTGCAGTAATTCCAGCCTCAGTGAGAGGCGGCTTCCTCTTCACAAATTGTGTACACTACGCCATACAGTGTATGACTAAGCCATTACTGCAGCTCTGCGATCTGCTCTTTTCAGCAGTCATAGTTACTGGGCAGCGCTACGCCATGATGGGTCCTAAAATTTAATAGTCGCTCTGCATGATTCTCCAGGAGATTATCTGTGCTTGTTCCACACGTGGCCATAATCGCTCTGAGCCGCTGCGCTGTGGGGCCATTCTACCAGCTCACTGCAGGACTGCTCCTCTGCTCCTAAGGATTACCGGGACTATCAGCTGACTGTTGTACCTAGCACCTGAACTGGTGATACCAATGGTTTCAAGACTACGTGCAAGCTCTTCCTGCAGCTTCTGACAGCAAATAAAAAAAAAAAATGAATAAAAAAACAGAAAGAAGGACCACACACCGCGCCTTCCCAACCAGCCCAACCCTACCGAAACTACCACGCGACGCCACCCTACGGCAAGACAACCAAGGCAAACGGGTCGCCAGGCAAAATCTCACCGCGAGTACCCACATATGTGCGAGATGGGCCAGTAAATGAATACGGGGGATGGTATGTGAACGACGTGGGGGGGGACAGAGAAGAACTTTGTTTTGTTTTTTTTTGTTTTTTTCTTATTAGTTTTTTTTATTCATTGTGTGTTTATTTTTTTTGAGTTCGGGGGGGAAACTACTAAAGACGGAGCAAATATAAAAGAACGGGAGGAAAAGAGAGGGAGATACAGGCAAGGGACGTAAAGGATAACAAAGGAAAAGGGCGAAAAAGAAAAGGATCGAGGTAATGAGCAAAAGAGGGGCCAGGTTGGGCAGTGTAAGGAGAAGGAAGGGGGTAATAGACCAAGAAGGCGAGTTAGCCGTATCAGGGGGCGCGGCTAAGATTCGGGGAAGACTTGAGGTCGGAGACTAAGCAGACGGACGTACAGTGCTACTCGATAATGCAGGGGGAGGCGGGCCATAAGAAAAGGAAAGGTAGTCGCAGCGATGGGTAGGGTTAGAGCCAAAGAGAAAAAATATTGAGCAGAGAAACCATTTGAGTAGGAGTTGCTTCAGCAGGGAGCGTATTACGGCGGGACAAATCGCGAGAAGTGGAACTATCCGTCACAGGGGGTAAAGAATGAAAGACAGAAAAAACTGGTCCACATCATCACGCTCCTAACGTAGCACAGACACGCCACTGGTCGGCGGAAGCCACCGGTGCTGAGGCGCCCGAGAGCTCGGACCAGCAGTAGCTGGGGGAGAGCCCCGAAGAACCACTCTTAGAGTGAAGCAGGGCAAAAACGAATACAGGGGGTGGATGAACACCTGACGGAAAGGAGGAACACAAAGACGCAACATCGCCGGAAGACCAAGGGACTAAGTTGCAACGAGGGGAAGGGAGGGGGGGAGACCCCGGTGAACAAATAAAGGATATGCCAGGGGGGCGACAGAAAAAGGCCACAAGGCGAGACAGGGGGTGGGGGGAATGCAAGCGGGGGGCACACTGACAACTCAGGCAAAACAACATGCGGATGGGAATTTCCTGGACTGTTGCCTACGGAACCAGGGGGCGCAAGGACGAGGGGAGGTAGAGCCACAGATACCGGAGGGGAGAACAAAAGAAAAGGGCATCGCACCCAGAACACCGACCTGGCGGAACAAGCACGGGGGGAGAGCGAGAACCAACGCGTGGAGGAAAAAGCGCAGGCAGGTGTTTACAGGATACATATAGCTAAGATGGAGATTGGGGGGGAAAAGGGCGTCGGGCTTAGTCATACAAACCTGGAAAGCAAGGAAGGGTGGGGGGAGAACGCAATGAGGGACATGACAGAATATCAGACAAAGCGAAAAGGGAGTACTAAACGACTAGGAGGCAAAACGGAAGTAAGGAGGCAAGAAGCGGGAGATCAGGGGTGAAAACGGGTGACACTTTATATGAGTTTCGCTTATCAGCCTCATCCTCCTCCTACTTAATAACCCGGGGCAGGTTTTTATGCTTTGGGCGAGGGCCTCGGGTTCGTTCCGGTGCTACTTTTCCTTTCAGTCCCCTCTCGCCGCTGGAATGATTGTGGGAATAAAGAAAATCAGACCCATGTGGAATAAACCCGTCTGGGTAAGACATCAGGGACTTTGAGCTGGGTCGGCCCAATCGGGTCGTACCATCTCTACCCTCGTACCTCGTATGCCTAGAGCAGATCTTCTGTTCACTCCTGGCTCTCCCAAACTGCTCGAACCTGCAGTCCGGCGGTGCCCTTCTCTTGTGGCGAGGTCCTGGATCTGCCCAGGTCCATAAGGTGAAAATACATGGAAAATAATTACCCTGGGCCTCCCTATCTAGTGAAGAACCAAAACGTTGCACAAAACTGCACTGTTTCTCGGAGATGCTTTATATGCGTTTAGCAATTACAGGAAGGAAATGGAGACAGGGAGCAGGAGGATGAACATTAAAGCCCCTGTGTATCTGGATTAGGGAGTCCCAATCGCCGCAACAGTACGATGGTTAGTATTAAATTAGAGCAAACATGGATGTTTGAGGACAGTGAAAAGGAATCAAGACCTTATGACTCATTGATGTTTAGACTCATGATGCAGCCCAAACTGACTACTACTAGCCTGAAAACATGCCCCTCGGCCGAGATACGGAGTCATGAGATGATGGATAGGAACTGACATTGTTAGGGAAGAAGTCGATAAGCACGAATGAAAACAGAGAAGGAATAAACAGATGTGTGGAGGATTCCACCCCCAATACCCTCAGCATAGCCCTCACCTGCTCTAAAGAGTTGCCTTGACACCTTGTCCTGACAAAACAGACCCCGTCCCCTCATCTTCGTCTACGTCTATGCGAGTCTCTCGAGAAACAGAATACCCCCTCAGAGTGTTGGATGAGATCTCGCGAAAAAAAACCCTACCAAGTGTCCGGAGACGAAAAAAAACAACTGGTACCTAAAGAGCTTTTGAATTATGTGTTGGGTGTGTGGCGTATGTATGCCGCCACCCAGATACTCAGAGCGCTTTACAAAAAAAGAGACAATACCAAAGTAACAATTAAGACTGCTTCCCTACACCACTTCATCCCTTAAAGCCAAAGCCTCTCCAGGCGCCAAGAAGGGATATATAAGCCCAAGTTAACCATGTGTGAGCTGGGTCTCCCAGCTTGAGTCCGCTCTCTTCACAGTGCCATAGCGGAGCTGCATGGTTGGCAATCCGGAGCGCGCCGTCTGATAGAGAACGATATTAAAAACACACACACGAAAACAATAAGATGTAGAGATTGCATGTTACTTAGGGTTTCTGTAGTGGCTGTGAGGAACATAAGATTGCAGAAATTAAATGATGTTCAACCTTAGAGCAAAAAATTAACCACCCCTCTCAGGTGTGGCCACACTGCAGATCCTGACCCCAACTTCAGAGGTATCCCTGCTTCAGCACTGTGGCTCACTCATGCTCAGTTAAGCTGCACCAACCCTTGCTGAAACTGGAGTATAATCCTGAAACCAGGCCCTATGTGGCCTTATGGCGGACTGGGTTGGGCCGCCCTGCACTAGCAATGCACTGGAAATGGGACTGTAAAGAACAGTCATAAGGACTGTACATATGGAGATGGTTTTACTATAACGAGAGCACACGCGTTGAACATATTAGCACAGATTGTACGTAATATACTTTCCCGCTTCTTGTTTGTATTACCGTAATCTAGTGACCCTCCTTTGCCTGCCAACCATCGCCACCACGCCTGCCCGAGGGAACCACTTGGTATCATCACCCACACCTTCTGGATCATGAGTTTACCGCCATCATCCAGCTTACTTGTGCAGATCTTGGCCCCAAATAAAACCAGCCTCATGGTGGGCATTCTCAGAGATGCATGCACGTTTCAGCGTCGCGTACGCTCAGAAGTTCTGCTGCTTCAGCTCATCGCTAGTTTTTACTACTATAGGGACAGTGGACAAGAGGAAGTTGTCACTAAACTCCCGGCGAGATCTCCCGTCCATCAATGAGCCGCATAAACGCTCTTGCATGGAAGGTCTTTATAGGTAACCGGTCCTGTTTTGAATGGACAATATACACAGTCGAAGGTGGTCCGATCTTTCTCCAGCTCTTTGTGGAGCTAAAAACAATAAAAGAAGGTTTCTGTGAAATGCCCCGTTAAAATTCTTCAGGGAGAGAGATGACCTGGGCACTGCAGAGGCGTATCATGGGAGAGACCAAATCTGCAAGCGAGATCATAATCTGTGTAATCCAGATCCTGTACTACTGGCTAGACCATCCCATTCTCCATTGTGGTTCCACTGCCAGTTTTGATTAACAGAACTCATTTTACTCCAATCCTGATTATACAAACCCAAACTAGTACAGATCTCACTTGTCCTCCCTCTGCTTTTATTTCTCTGTTTACTCGTTTCCTCTCAATCCATGGTGAACGTCTCTGTTCTCGCCAACATTTCCCACATCACCAATTATTATACAACCTCTCTCCTCCCAACAACTTTTTTACCCCCCAATAAAAAGCACCCCCACAAATCTTCTATTCACAATCCCTCCATCTACTCCTTCCTATCCTGCTGCTGGGGATCTCCCCTCCTGAAGCCAGACATACACCACCTGATTTCACCCATGCCTCCCTGCCTCTCTTTCCCTTATAAGTGTGTTAACCCTTAAGTTTATATGACTAACTTAAAAATTGCCCCACAAATCAATCTTCCCATTAGCCTGCAACTCATGGTTACTGTTCCCACACAAGCAATTGTGACCAGCACATGCCTCCTACAACAGCACTATTTCCTCAACTACTGTCTCTGTAATTCCCCATCAAACTTCTTAGATTGTAAGCTCTTCGGGGCAGGGATTTCCTTTCCTGTTACTGATTTTTGCTGCACTATTGTATATTATAATTCCCTGTACTGTATATTTGTGAAGCGCCGAGTACACTTCTGGCGCTATATAAAGACATACAATACAAATCCCTTGTTCAGAGCAGGATGTTCTCATTGTCTCCTCTAAACTTATGTAATCGTCAACTAGGTTAATGTCAAGACTACCCCATTGGGCATCCTGTCTCCCCAAATATGCTATGGCATTGCCATTAATAATACCACTTACTGTTTTATTCATCTAACGACTTAATTACTAAAAGATAAAAAACAAAGGCACATCTTCTAAGCTAATTCTGTATGACTTAAAAATGTCATCCTCTCGCTCTCCTTTCCCCCTTATTTCTGCTGTCTGTACACCCCCCCCCCCCCCCCTTATCCTTCAATAAAATATTCAATAAAAGATCAACAAAAGAATAAATCAGAGGGTACAATGTTTCAGGGACTGTAGCCGGAGACATCTCTTATGGACGGATATGTTTCAGGGACTGCCGGACACACTCTTATGACGGATATGTTTCAGGACTGGCCGTAGACATCTCTTCTGGACGGATATGTTTCAGGGACTGCCGGAGACTCTCTTATGACGGATATGTTTATCGGGACTGGCCGGAGACATCTCTTATGGACGGATATGTTTTGCAGGACTGGCCGGAGACATACTCTTATGGACGGATATTTTCAGGGACTGGCCGGAGACATCTCTTATGACGGATATGTTTCAGGGACTGCCGGAACACATCTCTGATGGGATATTTCAGGACTGGCCCGGAGACATCTCTTATGAGACGCGATAGTGTTTTCAGGGACTGGCGACATCTATCTTTATGGACGGATATGTTTCAGAACTGGGCCGGACACATCTCTATGGACGATAGTTTCAGGGACTGGCCGGCAATCTCTTATGGCGGATATGTTTTCAGGGACTGCCCGACACTCTCTTAGGGACGGATATGTTTCAGGGACTGGACGGGTCGGACCGGACATCTCTTATGGACGATATCTTTTCAGAGGACGGCCGGGACACATCTCTTATGGACGGATATGTTTCAGGGACTGGCGGACGACATCTCTTATGGACGTATTGTTTCAGGGACTGGCCGGAGACATCTCGTATGGACGTATATGTTTCTGGACTGGCCGGAGACATCTCTTATGGCGGATATGTTTCAGGGACTTAGCCGGAAGACATCTCTGTATGGAACGGATATGTGTTTCAGGGACTGGCCAGGAACATCTCTTATGGACGGATATGTTTCAGGACTGGCCGGAGAACATCTCTTATGGACGATATGTTTCAGGGACTGGCGGAGACATCTCTTATGGACGGATATGTTTCAGGACTGGCCGGAGACATCTCTTATGGGTACGATGTTAGTTTCAGGACTGGCCGGAACAATCTCTATGGACGGATTATGTTTCAGGGACTGGCCGAGACACTCTTATGGACGGATATGTTCAGGACTGCCGAGACATCTCTTATGGACGGAATCTGTTTCAGGGACTGGCCGGACACATCTCTATGGACGGATATGTTTCAGGACTGGCCGGAGACATCTCTTTGGCAGGATATGTTTTTCGGGACTGGCCGGAGACATATCTTATGACGGATATAGTTTCAGGACTGGCGGAAACATCTCTTATGGACGTATATGTTTCAGGAATCTGGCCGAGACATCCTCTTATGGACGGATATGTTTCATGGACTGGCCGGAAGAATCTCTTATGGACGGATATGTTTCAGGACTGGCCGGAGACACTCCTTCATGGACGGTAATTTTAAAGGAGCGGCCGGACATCTCTATGGACGGATATGTTTTCCGGGACTGGCCGGAGACATTCTCTTATGAGCGGATATGTTTAGGGACTGGCCGGAGACATCTCTTATGGACGGATATGTTTTCAGGACTGGCCGACAATCTCTTATGGACGGATCATGTTAGGGGACAGGCGGAGACATACTCTTATGGACGGATATGTTCAGGGACTGGCCGGACAAATCTCTTATGGACGGATATGGTTTCAGGCTGGCCGGACAAATCTCTTATGGACGGATATGTTTCATGGACTGCGAGACAAATCTCTTATGCACGGATATGTTTTCAGGGACTGGCCGGAGACATTCTATGGACGGTTGTGTCAGGGACTGGCCGGAGACCATCTCTTATGGACGGATATTTTCAGGGACTGGCCGGAAAATCTCTTATGGACGGATATGTTTCAGGGACTGGTCCGGAGACATCTCTTATGGACGGATATGTTTCAGGACTGGACCAGGACGACATCTCTTATGGACGGATATGTTTCATGGACGGGCCGAGACATCTTTATGGACGGATATGTTTCAGGGACTGGCCGGAGACATCTTAGGACGGATTGTTTCAGACTGGCGGGCACATCTCTATGGACGGATTGTTCAGGGACTAGGCCGGGGACATCTCTTATGGACGGATATGTTTCTCGGGTACGCCGGAGACAATTCTCTTATGGACGGATATGTTTCAGGACTGGCCCAACACTCTCTTATGGACGGTTATGTTTCAGGGACTGGCCGGGGACACTCTTAGGACGGATATGTTTCAGTGACTGGCCGGAGATACATCTCTTATGGACGGATATTTTTCAGGGACTGGCCGGAGACATCTCTATGGACGGTATTTCAAGGGACTGGCCGGAACATCTCTTATGAGACGGATATGTTTCAGGGATCTTATGCCCGACACATCTCTTATGGACGGATATGTTTCAGGACTGGCCGGAGACATCCTTATGGACGGATATGTTTCAGGACTGGCCGAGACACCTCTCTATGGGCGGATATGTTTCAGGACTGGCCGGACACATCTCTTATGGACGGTATATGTTTCAGGGACTGGCCGGACACACTCTACATGGACGGATATGTTTCAGGGACTGGCCGGAGACATCTCTTATGGACGGATATGTTTCAGGGACTGGCCGGACAAATCTTTATGGACGGATATGTTTCATGGACTGGCCGGAGACATCTCTTATGGACGGATATGTTTCAGGGACTGGCCGGACACATACTCTTATGGACGGATATGTTTCAGGGACTGGCCGGAGACTCATCTTATGGACGGATATGTTTCAGGGAACGGCCGGAGACATCTCTTATGGTCTATGCGGATACTTGTTTCAGGACTGGCCGGAGACATCATCTTATGACGGATATTTTCAGGGACTGGCCGGACCATCTCTTATGGACGGATATGTTTCAACGTCTGGCCGGAGAACATCTCTTATGGAGAGATATGTTCAGGGACTGGCCGAACCAATCTCTTATGCACGGATAGTTTCAGCTGACTGGCCGAGACATCTCTTATGGACGGAATGTTCACGGACTGGGCCGGAACATCCTTATGGACGGATATGTTTCAGGGAACTGGCCGGGGACATCTCTATGGACGGATATGTTTCAGGGACGGTCCGTAGACACATCTCTTATGCTGACTGATATGTTTCAGGGACTGGCCGAGACATCTCTTATGTACGGATATGTATTCAGGGACTGCCGAGACATCTCTTATGACGTATTGTTTCAGGGACTGGCCGGAGACATCTCTTAGGGACGGATATGTTTCAGGGACTGGCCGGAGACATCTCTTATGGACGGATATGTTTCAGGACTGGCCGGAGACATCTCTTATGGACGGATATGTTTCAGGGACTGGCCGGACACATCTCTTATGGACGGATATGTTTCAGACTGGCGTAACATCTCTTATGGACGGATTGTTTCAGGGACTGGCCGGACTCTCTATGACGGAATATGTTTTTCGGGACTGGCCGGACAAATCCTCTTATGGAAACAACGGATATGTTTCCAGTGACTAGGCCGGAGACAATCTCTTATGGACGAATGGCGAATTTTACTCCAACCAATTTCCAGAGACTCCTAATCTGTCCGAGACCAAGAGTACAATTCATTCCACCTGGAGAAACCAGGAGAGACGCGGGGGCATAAGGAGGAAGAAGAGACGTCTGTGTGACGAGCAGGTTACTCAGGGAGGAAAGCAAGACTAACAGATGGAGAAGCACCTTTACCTTTTCTGCCTGCTTTTGCTGTGCGGAGATGGAAGAAAGTGTGCGTTCCAACTCTGTCATTCTCTGCCTACTGGACTGTAAACGTATGGCAAGATCTTCTGCCTCCGCTGCAGGGATATGAGAGAGAGAGTGTCAGACACGTCTGCAAGATGAAGCAATCGGCCGCACCACATAACCATCACCCAAGGACGCCCCCCACATAGTTACATAGTAGATGAGGTTGAAAAAAAAAAAAGACATGCGTCCATCAGGTTCAACCTGTGCTAAATTTAGACAACAGATACTTCATCCTATATCTATACTTAGTTATTGATCCAGAGGAAGGCAAAGAAAAAACCCCAGTGTCATATCATCCAATGATATCTCATAAGGGGAAAAATAAATTCCTTCCTGACTCCCAAGAATTGGCAAACAGATTAATCCCTGGATCAACATCCTTCCCATGTTTACTTATTTGGTATATCCCTGTATACCTTTCCCATCTAAAAAGATGTCCAACCTTTTTTTGAACAAATCTATTGTATCTGCCATCACTGTCTCCATGGGTAATGAATGCCACATTGCAACTGCCCTTACTGTAAAGATCCCTTTCCTTTGTTGCTGGTGAAATCTCCTTTCCTCCAACCTTAAGGGATGACCCAGAGTCCTTTTTACTGTCCTTGGAATAAATAGTTCTTTTGAAAGCTCCTTGTACTGTCCCCAAATATATTTGTATATAGCACTCCTAAATCCTTCTCCATCAAGGATTCCCTCAATATATCCCCATTTAATTTGTAAGTTGCCTGTTTATTCTTGCTTCCCAAATGCATAACCTTACACACACTGTTTCCCACAGGCTTTCTAGGTCTTCCGCACACATTTTGGCCTATTCCAAGTTCTTGGCCGCTCCTTAGCGAGGATTTTGTACATGAGACTACTACTGGAGACCTAAATTGATGGTACCGAGAGCACTGACCAGCAACCATAACAGAAGAGTGACAATGCAACCCTTCAGTGTGCGTCCCTTGTTTTCAAATGTTTACAAACTACATCCCACCACCGTCAACTAAAATACCCCCACTCTTGATGTACCCTTTTGCCCTCACGTAACGCATCTGAACAGCGGTGTATGAACGGCCTAGACAGACGCATGGACGTGGACGGTTCACTGCGAGTGTTGCGATACGTACCCGCTTTATGACGTGCGGCTTGCTGCGTATGTGACAAGGCCGTTTGCAACTCCGACTTCTCAGATACCAGAATGCCGATCGTCTGAATGTGAACCTGAAAAACAACGAGGGCTCCTCTTAAGGCGTGTGGGTTGCATTGGCGAATTCTCAACATGTACACAAATAAGTTACGAGTAAAAGAAGCGACAAAAACCCTCGGCCATATAGAATACAGTAATGAGAACATCCACTTCTCCCCAAACCTGCCTTACCCCATAACACAGGGCTTTCACTGCAGCAAGGTATTCTGGGTAATGACATCCAAATGAGAACTCCGTGAATCATTCATGGATCCCTTCAATTTACGACTGCGGTTACCTAGCCTGGGTCAAAGTCCAGCAAACCTACACTCACACAGCTGTGCCGACCTTCTGGGCCTCAGTGTGAGGATGGTTACCAACCGCAGTATACCTCACTGCAGTATGTGTTGGTGCTTTAAACATAAAGGATAATGTATAAGCGACAGTGTCTCAGTGCAATAGCTCCTGTCATTTGCAAACTCATAGATAAGAGCAAACACGGGTTCTTAGATATTGAATAGTTTGCCTTAACAGCAAACACGATTGATCATACACGAAAGTCAATGAGACTGCAAGGGGAGGTCCCAAGCAAGCTTTATATACATATCATTTTCATTGTCTAACATAGGTTGCTAGGCAGAATATAATAACTACTCCCTATTCTAAACCCATCATCTTAAAGGTCACTAAAATAAAGTAAAAACTGGGTTAAAACAGCTTAGTACAACAACAAGGTATGTTAGGATACATTTTATCTATAATTCTGGAATAACTGCTGAACTCGTAATATCACTATACTTCTGGGCGTTGAGCCATCGGCCTGGCCTTGAGTCTCCTGCTAGCGAAACTCATACTCGCAACAAACACATTCTTTCCCACAGAAATGAATTCCGGAACACAGCATGAAGAAAATGATGAGACATGACAGACAAAATGGATTCTGAATACTGCTAAACATTCTCATCTCCAGAGACCCGCCTCCCCCCTAGTCCATTTCAACAGTATTATTGCAACACTCCAGACCAAAAAACGGTGCCAGAAGAGAATGGCTACCTGGCACGATGAGCTTACATGTAAAAACAAAGTGCAGCAAATATCCTCTGTGGTGCAGTACGGGATGAATTTGAAGAGGTGAGCATATTATGGAGCAATACAGGACAGAACGGACAGAACACGCACGTGCCACTGTGGCTGTGACATCAGACACCTGCGCAGCACTATGCCGGTACACTGGCATCGGCAGGAGCTACCGTTTTAGGCCCTTCTGAAAGTACACATCTGAATAGTGTGTGTAGTGAGGTGGCGTGTGAATAAGCCATTTAATGAATCACTTACTGCACCATAATGGATATTGCACCACAGGAGTTCTCAACTTCAATCCTGAAAACTCTCCAACGGATCAGGTTTGCAGGATATCCCTGCTTCAGCACAGGTGGCTCAGTCAGTGGCTCAGATTGAGCCACCTGTGCTGAAGCAGGGATATCCTGCAAATTTAACCTGTTGGTTGCCCTTGAGGATGGAGAACTCCTGCACCAGTATATTGGACTTTGAGACTATTGCAAGTTCCCATACACAGAGTATATTGTGCATTTTAACCATCATCTTCTATAATCAATCTCAAGTGGTGCAGTAAAGAAGCAGCAACAAGACAATTGGATGGAGCACACAAGGTGTGTCAGGGTTTATAAAGAAGCCAGTAACATCAGCAGTAAAAACAACACCAACCAGGTATGTCGGATAAGTGGAGCAGAATGATTGGGTAAGTGGAGGACGCAGGGTGTCCAACGCTTCTGTTCCCAGTAGAGAAGGGTTGTCAGCGTAAACCGCAGACACAATGAGTAAGTAAATGCTAGTGGTTTGGAGAAAGCCCTGTGTGGGGTCCACATTTCTCACCTGCAATTGTTCCCTGAGGGCACCTTGCTCCTTGGCAAACTTCTGCTCATAGCCTTTCTTTTCCTAAGGGGAAAGAATTAATGGACTTATCCACCGGACGCGGGAGCAAGGTCACGAGTGAAATGCAACATGTGGGCCGACAGTAAGGAGGTTGAATCGGGGGGTCCAGCAACCTGACCCGTCAATATTACAACTTTATGTGGTTTCTTCTATAGTGAAATGTTCAGATAAGATAATTTTACAGCTTCTCAAATAAAACCTAGGCGTTTGTCCCGTGACTCTGGCAGTGGGGAACGTGGCGCCATAAGGAGTATATCAAGGCTGCACCTGCACCCCTCCAATTAACTTATGTTAAGGGTCACAATCTACTCTGCAACTACACAGCTGCATTTCCGGGTCCAAGTATTCTGCCCAGTGGCCATTACCTTGTCCAGCTGACCCACAATCTCCTGGTTATGCTGCTTCTGTTGGAAGAACAAGACAGTCAAGACATTTAATGGCACAATAGTTAACTGGTCAGGAAAGTGTTTACATAAAGACAAATGCCTGTGTACAGCAGCCATACAGCATGTCATTGTGAGGACAAAGGATCACATGGGATGTATTAAACAATATACAACTTAAACAGGTCAGAAGCTGCTAAAAAAGGATATAGGCCGTGATGTGTGGGGTCTTGGGGGAAGTTTGGAACACACATAAAAGGCCATTTTTTTAATACAAGTCCATTTATTTAAAATATATATATATTTATACTGCAGAAAAATGAATTGGGGCGGAGGATACACCTCGTGTGTTCAGCGGAATCATATTAATGCTATTGCTTTTTTAGGAACAAGGGGTGAAGTTATTGCCAGTTTAACCTGGAAACGTACACACCGGACAGGAACACACATTTAGACTAACAGAGGGAAGGACTTCGCAAGGCGGCGTTCATTTTTATTAGCAAGAAATGACAGCCGGGGGAAGATACCCGGAGGCTGCTGCTTCCGTTTGTGCTTGTGCCTCAGAGAGAGAGAGAAGTACCATGCAATGCCACACGCAGGCCTGGCTCTTACCAGCTCTTCCATGTTTGTGCTGAGCTGTTTATTTGTTAGATGGCTGGAGTCCAGGGCAGCGGCCATCTCCTGGAAACGAGACTGCAGCGCATTCATTCATTCAAAGGGGGGTAGTGAACCAGGACGGCAAAGGGAGAAAAACGAAAAACGGAATGCAAGACAGACATTAGAAAGGGGATACCTGGTTAACCTATAACCACCAAACCCACATTAAATCCCTTCACAACATACTTCAGCAACCCTCCAGCAGCAAAAAGGGGTCAAAAACATTCACATACATTTTAAAACCATCATTCCTGCCTGGACCTTATATATACACTTAAAACCCTACAATCCGTTGTGATGTTTAAGTCACTTAAGTTTTAAGGGCTCCTAACGTAAGTGCGGCAGACAGATTCACTTCCTCTTGTATTAGACTGTAAGCTCTTCAGGGGAGTAATGACATCCCCCTCAGGTCTTCTCCACGTGTTAGATCTGTATTTATGTGCCTGGTTTGTTTTCCCAGGCGGGTAGGAACAAAGCTGTATGACATCAGATCACACCATGGCAGGGAGACAAATGATCGCACAGTTCCTGCTATCAAGGATAAAAGCTAAAATAATGAAGTCGGCGTTGGCCACCGAGGGTATATAATGTGTCCCCGTCAGTTACAACTTCTTTAAACTGATTATTTTCAAATGCTCGCCAACTTTCTATACAATGGATATTGAAAAGGTTGTAAATTCCAACTAAATAAAAAAAAGCTAGGTAGGTTTAAACATTTAAAAAGGAATTTGACATTGCGGGATCCCGGTGCTGAAATACTGGTTCCCGTCTGATTGAAGAGCTAAATAAAGGGGCGGGGGGCAGTGACCGTCACGCAAAGGGGTATGACAGTAAAGGAAAAGGCGGTTCTTAAAAGACGGGGGCACGGCGAGCGTAGAAGGGACTCACCTCCAGTTCTGGGCTGCTGGTTGAGATGATGTTTTCCCCATTCACGTAGGAGTTCGTCTGAAAAGGGAACAGAACCACAAAGTAATTAAGCAGGACGGGTCACACTTCCTAAACGTGCGATAAGCCTTTATTTAACTCTTTCACAGCCAGAAGGGCCTGCAATGCATTCTGTTTCAGGCCCTTTAGGCACCAAATGAGTTCTGTCTATTGACTGGTTATAAAAAACACCTCATTCCTGAATTGGCCTTGCTTAAAGAAATGCCACTTATCGGAGTTAATCCTATTTTCTAAAGTAGGAGTTCATAAATAAGCCGAAGTAACAAAGGGATACCCATCGGAGCTATTCAGGGGGTGGAATATAATCATTGAAGACATGAGATGGGACGTTTTGGGATCAGGCCGACAGCCCCAACATGCAACGAGATATTCCTACCTGCGATACCAGGCCGTTCAGTTGCTCGGACAGCTGCCGCAGACTGTCTGTCGACGAGAGAGACCTAGTAAAGGGAGCGGACAAAAGCAGACCGATTATTCCAGCAGAGAACCCATAAAACGGGGCGTTAATCACAGCGAGAACGTCTGCTTTGTGCGGTAACCGCGGTCAGAGAAGGTATTAAAGACATCGGTACCCACCCACCTCTGGAAAGATTAAGATGTATGATGATATGTATATGGAGCAGGAGGTAGCGGAGAGAAATTTAATTTCTCTTAATTAGTGCATACCCCGATCGTCAATTGATAAAGACCGTTAAATATAATAGCAATGAGGTGATGTGTTAGTCTTGTAGGGAAATGTACCTTTTTTTGAAACAATTAAAATAAATACAGCTACTTTATAAACACATCCTTGTGAGGCAAATAAATTTGAGAAAGTTAAGCCGATCTACTGACGGTGACACTTGTAATTACATTGTGTTATTAGTGTGCTATAAACCACAACAAACTTAAAATAATAAATAACGCAACATGTATTAGAATAAAAAAAAAAATAAGACGGCAGTTTGAGCAAGTTTTAAATGCAGTTTTCTGCAGAGGGCTGTGATTACAGTGTTCATTCACAGTTTGTAGCAGGTAGACCTCAGTATTGCATGCAAGTGATGCAGGATCTCTGGTTTGAAAGTGCATACATGTACTCATTTTCTTCTATGTGGCTTAATCAGCATATAACCCAAAACATTGTGTCAAACCAAACCCTCTGAGGACAGATTGCTCTGTAGCTCCCTGTTATTCAGTAGCTGGAACCGGTCTAGTAATGTGTCCTAACATGTTGGCTTTGTGCAGTAGTTTAGCCTAACACTGACAAGGATCCCCAGAGTAGAGTGAGTAGGTGAGCCCCGATATAATTCGGTGCGGTGCTACAACAGGGACACCGGTGAATGCTGAGCTGTCGGAGCGTACAACTGATCAACCCCCTGGCACACGCAGCTGCGGTAATGAGAGCTGGTGCAGAGAACTCGACATGTTTCGCCTCTTGGTGGCTTCTTCTGGAGAGGCCCGCAGTAGTATGTATATGGAGCCAAAGAACAGTGCTTTCCCCCTCAGTTGATGTGTGTAACCCCCGGTGTCTGCTATCGGCACAGGACATGGCCGCTTTAAGAATTACATTCCACTGGACCATGTGACTGTGCTTCGCCAGTGGAATGACAGTTGGTGACAGATGGAAAGAGATTGCTGAGGGGACTGGGCTGGCAGTTTGTTTTGATATGGTGAGGCTGCTGCAGAACACTCTGCAAGGGCCTGACCGATCCGTGGAGTGAGGAGACTGGGGGATTCTACTGGGCAGTACAAAGTACAGTGACACCTCAGGGAGCCCTGCAACAGCTAATGGGAGAAATATCAGGAAGTAGCAACCAGAGGAAAGGAGATCCCCCTGTTCACTCCTCTCCTGTGCTGATAAATACAGTACTGCTCGCTCCCTTCCTGCGCTGATACATACAGTACTGCCCGCTCCTCTCCTGCGCTGATAAAACAGTCTGCCCGCTCCTCTCCTGCGCTGATACATCAGTACTGCCCGCTCCCCTCCTGTGCTGATAAATACAGTAACTGCCTGCCTCCTCTCCTGCGCTGATACATACAGTACTGCCCGCTCCTCTCCTCGCTGATACAACAGTACCTGCCCCGCTGCTCTCCTGCGCTGATAATACAGTACTGCCGTCCTCCTCTCCTGCGCTGATACATACAGTACTGGCCCGCTCCTCTCCTGCATGCATGCAATACAGTACTGCCCGATCCTCTCCTGCGCTGATACATACGCAGTACTGACCCGCTCCTCTCCTGCGCTGATAAATATCACTGCACGCTCCTCTCTCGCGCTGATAAATACAGTATGCCACTCCTCTCCTGCGCTGTGATAAAAGCCAGTCTGCCCCTCCTCGCTCCATCTCCTGCCGCTCCTGCGCTGATAAACTACAGTACTGCCCGCTCCTCTCCTGCGCTGATAATACAGTAGGCCGCTCCTTCCGGGTGATAAATACAGTACGCTGCCCCGCTCCTCTCCTGTGCTGATAAATACAGTACTGCCCGCTCCTCTCCTGTGCTGATAAATACAGTACTGCCGCTCCTCTCCTGTGTGATAAATACAGTACTGCCCGCTCCTCTCCTGCGCTGATACATACAGTACGCCCGCTCCTCTCCTGCGCTGATACATCAGTACTGCCCGCTCCCTCTGCTGTGACTAAATACAGTAAGCCCGTCCTCTCCTGGTGATAAATACATTCCTGCACCCGCTTCCTTCCTGCGCTGATAAATACATTACTGCCCGCTCCTGTCCCGTCGCTGATAATACAGACACGCCGCTCCTTCCTGTGTGATTAAATACAGTACTCGCCCGCTCCTCTCCTGTGTCGATACATACAGTACTGCCCGCCGCGGCCCTTCCCTGTGTGCTGATCCATACAGTACTGCCCGCTCTCTCCTGCGCTGATAAGTACAGTACTGCCTGCTCTCTCCTGCGCTGAATTACAACGACTGCCCGGCCCGCCGTGTCTGATAAATACAGTAATGCCCGCTCCTCTCCTGCACTGATACATACCAGTAACGCACGCGTCCTCTCTGTGTTGATAATACAGTACTGCCGCCCTCCTCTCTGTGCTGATAAATACAGTACTGGCGCCTCCTCCCTGCGCTGATAAATACGTACTGCCACGCTCCTTTCCTGCGTGATAATACAGTACTGCCCGCTCCCCCGCCGCGCTGATACATACAGTACGCCCGATCCTCTCCTGCGGCTGATAAATACAGTACTGCCCGCTACCCCTCCTGCACTGATAATCTACATTACTTGCCCGCTCCTCTCCTGCGCCTGATAAATACAGTATGCCCGCCTCTCCTGCCGCTGATAAATACAGTACTGCCCGCTCCTCTCCTGCGCTGATAACTAGTTCCAGCTTAGAAGGGGGGTGGGCGGGGGAGAGGGGAGAGGGGAAGTTATACTCACAGCTGCAACCATCCTCTTAAGGGGTTAGGCCGCACATATGGCCCCTGAAGTATATCATGTTTCTAGCACTGGTTGAAACCACTGAAAACATTCACTCTTGCTGCCAGAGGGGGCAGAAACGCATTGCGCTGCAGGGCTGAGGTGCATTTAGGCCTCTTTAGGAGAAATGCTGCTATTAATGTGATCCTCACCCTGTTTTCATCTAACGGCGGCATCTTCACACCTTCATGGTCACTTTGCTGCATGACAAAAAATAAATAACATGGAAGTATTAAGACCGAGCCAGAGGGCCCAGAGGAGCAAAAGAAATACCCCAAGTACAGAAAGCCTCCGCCACAACCAAGCAACTTCTGCTCATGCAGCCCACCATTTTCCATTAACCCCTTCACTGAGGAACAACTGTGTGAAGAGCAACTCCCCCTTACATTACTAGTCAAACAATACCATTTCCCTCTTTGAGACCAAGAAAAGATCAGAGACCCAAAAAAAGGAGAGCGAGGCCACAGCAGCTATTCTTCCCATGCTCAATACCAAACATTGGTGAAGGCACAGGCTGGCAAGAGGCAGGTTCCAGGCGGGGGACAGTGGGGAGCTGGGATAGTAGGACAGTGGGAGGGCCGTGAGGCCGTCACACACCTGGAACACCGGGGTAATCATGGTGAGGTGCGGTGCGGGGTTATACAATGGTCGGAGTCCGTCCTCCGATAGCATTGTCAGCATCGCGACGCTGAAACATCGCGGCCCAAACGCACCTGTTAGAACACAAAAGGATAGTGACCAAAAAAACCCAAACCACACCGCTAGAGGAGGAGGAGAGGGGACGGCAGGGCAGGACCAGAGGACAAAGTAAAAGCTGCACAGGATAAGGGCGGAGTAAAATGAGAGGAAAACCACCAATTCATTAAAAACGCAAAAATGAGACATTGGGGCAGTGATAGTGTAGATGAAGGCACTGCGTGCTGGTAGGGGACCGTATTCAGAGCCGTCTGCAGCAGAAAACAGGCTCATGTCCCTGGCACATACAAGACATATCTTCTGGGACATTTGATTAACAGAAGCACATGGCTCAGCGCCAGGGAATAGCAGAGCTCCAACACTCTGGTACAAAATTAGACTGGGAGACGAGGGGAGAGAAGAAGAAAGAGCAGACATCACTTCCATAACACAAAGCCGCCAGCCACAATGCCTTCTCAGACTACAAACAGAACACTCTTCCGGCGGTTTCAAGCGTAGGCGAAGGGCAAGCGGCCTGCCTTAAACTTCTGCAGAAGCAGATAAAGCTCATCCGTGCTTCACGTGCCAACAGTCAACCACTTGTGCTGTTGAAGGGGGCTCAGAGAGCAATAGGTCCGCAAGCCCCACCGGCAGCAAAAAGGGTTAATCTGCCACAATACACAGTTCTCAAAGTGGGCCAAACTCGTGGCACTGCACTTGAGGGGGGGGGGGGGGGGGAGGGGGAGAGGGACGTGCAGCGGGGGGGAATCTGAGCCCCCTCGACGGTCTTGGAGGAGAGGCGAGGTCGGGCGGAGGAGAGCGGGGGGGGGAAGAAGGAGAGGAGGGGGGAGAAGGACTTCAGCATCTGAAACATCAGGATTAACACCATCATCATGCCAATAAATCGTATCACAGCGTACAACGGATGTATTTGTTTGTAGGTCCAGTTTAACTACCTCCTCTACACTAGATAAAACGGTCACTTAAATAATTAAACCATTCCCTATAAAACAGAGGCAGGGAGGCGTGCCAGCCGAGAGTCACCTTTCTGCTCCAACTAGTTCTTGTTTAGGAATTTCAGTGGGGGAGAAGGGTGTGGAGGAACTAGGGGATGGACGCCCATGTGAGACACTAATAACCGTCTGTGACTCGCTCTCCTTTCTTCCAACAGTGAAGAAGTTATGGATTTCCTGACTAAGGGCTTCTGCAGGAGAGAGATGCTGCACATCGCATCCACTATGACAGGGGCGGGCAACTCCAGCAACAACATCAGAATAGGAGGTAAATACCTTACAAACACTGGGAATAAATGCAACAGGTAAATGACAACACAAGGCTAAAGAAGACCCTGCTCCATCCAAAGAGCTTCCAATCTAAGTCAGGGGTGCGCAAACTGGGGCGCAAATTTTCTGGGGAGGGGGCCGCAGCGCTTACAGAGGCCCCGCGCTCTTCCCCGAAGCATGCGTGAGGCCTCCAAGTTCCCTGGTCTCCACCGGCTTCTGGAGACGCGCCGTCATGGTAACATAGCATGACATCGTGTTGCAATAGCAATTTGACATCACATGACGTCACAGTAGGTAAGGAGGGGGGCGCAGGCTGAAAAGTTTGCGCACCCCTGATCTAAGCCACAGCTCTGCAGTCTATGGGATTTCTACGCTTATTCAACAATTACAAAAATGAAGGTTAACATGTACAGGAAGCAGGGGGGCTACGCTCATTTCGGCTCCAGGGATCCCCAGATTCCCAATATCCTTAACGGACCGGATAAGGTGCTGCCGGTACTTCAAAGTTTAAAGTCCCTGAGTTACGTGGGCCAATATGAAGGGTTCTTACTGCCCGTGTGACGTGGGAAAGTTAAACCACCATTTTGTTTCCCCCCGTGGGGAGGACCCGGTGGCACTTTCCCCGGGAAGCAGGAGACCCCCTGTGTTTCCTGTACATGTTAAAAAAAAAAAAGGAGGGGTAAGAACATTTTAGGTGGGGGGGGAGGGAGGGGGAAACTAATCCTTCAGACCTCCTGTTACCCCAAACGCCAACTGCTGTTTTAATCCTCTGCCAGGTGGGCCTCTGGCAGTGAAGAGGTTGATGTTGGGGTGTATTTTTAATTAAACATGCACAGATATTCTCACCCAAAACATGATCCAGACAGCTGCACTACAACCACGTCTACTGTGACCCCAATTCATACACTGCCACTTAATAAGCCCTGCAAGCATCCTGCCTGCCACATTGCTAGCACTTGTAAGTATGGAGGAACTTCGCCCCGCTGCCCATGACACGTCTGGAGAGGAGGAATACGGATACGCTTGACTTGATGTGGGGTTTATATCCTGCCAGGGTTATTTCAGACCTGCGAGTTGGCCAACGGGAAAATCTTTCATCAAAAAGGGACAGCGACGCCAAATCTGGCCAACATCCAACATGCTGCAAGTGATCCGTACAAAGTACTGACAGCAGGAGAAAAACTAACAGCCAACATCATCCCTCCGTCACACACTGCACCAGTGAAGGGGTTAATGCATAGAACACCATCCCTCCGTCACACACTGCACCAGTGAAGGGGTTAATGCATAGAACAACATCCTTCAAGGGAATGAAGTGAATAATCCCCCCCACACACTGCAAGATAACTGTTTGCACTTATATGTGCCAATGAAGTGTGTGCGGCTGAGGGACGGGCTGCTGACAAGCATGCAGGATCCAACACTACAGCATTTCCTTTGCGCCAAACAGGAACACAAAGTGCTTAAATCGCTGCCTTCCTGGTGCAAGCGTGCAGCACACAGGACATGTCTGCTGCTCGCCTGCGTGGGGTTTCCATAGGAAAGATGGGGCAGAGGCATCTCCTGTTACGCACACGGAAAAGGCAAAGAAAGAGACATGCAAGGAGGCCTGAAATGACTAAATGTCAGGTCGGCGAGGCTGACGCAGGGAAGGACTTTAATCATTATTCTGTCTTCAGAGTGGAAACCATTTCATCAGCAAATTACTCCCCGTGCACCTTGCGGAGAAATCGCTGGGTGTTTGAGGTCTTTTTTTATACAAAATTAAAGAAGAAGGATTCCCGAGTTCAACCTCTACTAACAAGGTCAAAAAAGACCAATTTAAGGGGGCTATCCCACCTAGGGTCAACGTGAACCAAGTCTAGTGACGTGTTTAAGGGGGTCTCATTTTAGTAACAGTTTCTTTACCCAAATCTGACACCTATAAGTATGTTTAATTTATGTTTTAAAATTAGACTTGGGAGTGGTTTGATTTCCCTTTTGCGAGATGTCCCTGTGCGATGAGCTTGTAGAGCCAGAGACCCCACCTCCCCTTATCTTTATTGGCTCTCTGAGAAGGACAGGGCGAGACAAGGGGAAGAAAACACTTGAATGACAAACATTCAGAGGCCCAAAGAAATGTAACTGGCCCGGACTGTGGGATTGCAATCCTCACACAGAAAGCACTCGTCACAGAAAGCTATTAGTGGCACCTACATGAAAGTCATTGGAGGTTAAATGCAGCTTTATCAGCAAAACATTAAATGAACACAGGTCTCATGCTAACAAAAATATACAGTATAACTTATTTTATTGAAATAAGAGCAGATTAAAATAAAATGGGGTAAAAAGAAAACAAACATTTGAAAATCTAAAGATAAAAAGAGCCAGAGGTGCCTGCAAAGCAGCGTTTCACGGGCCCCATTGGCACGATACATTGAAGGCTAAACCGACCCAAAAAGCAGGCGTCTATTCAGCAAAATATCCATCTATATGGCCACTCCATCCTACAGGAGCACCAACAGTAAGGTTTTCAGGATATCCGTGAAAAACCTGACCTGTTGGTGGCCCTTGAGGACTGAGTTGGCCATTCCTGATCGATACCCATGAGAAGTATTGAGCAAGAATGAAGGTGCTCCTGAGAAACTATAAAATCATCCCCCAACCCAGACCACGGAGCAGCAAGGCCTGCCATCTACAGACAGTACGGGAGGCCATTTTTAAACATTCCCACAGAAAACTGGCTCCCATCAGCCATGCAACACAGAAGCCAAAAGAGAAACCGTTGCGATCCACGTCACAATTTGGACAAGGCACACATCACAGATTATTAACAGAGGGGAAAAAACACAAGAGAAATCATATATGTGAATAAATACAACACAAAATCACATGCACAATTCTGAGCAGCTGGGTGTTTACAAAAGCGACCACAGTAAGTGCCAGGAAGAGAAGCCGAGACACGGTGCTAACAGCAGGAGCAATGTCAGAGCTGCCACATGCCAACGCATACCACCTCACCTTCATGGTGCCCAATGAGGGAATGGATACCCCATTGGATCTATGAAGATCTGATACCAGCCCCTTCAGAAAGGCCTGAATCTAAAGACAGAGAGAGAGAGAAAAGGAAGAGAAATCCGCTCAGAAGGGAGAGGCAGAAAGAAGCAGCAGGGGATTACCACTTTACTTTGCAAAAATGGCCTGCATTAGAATGCCATGTAATACATTACAGGAGCCGCAGCAGGGAACAGGTTAGCTAGAGTACAGCTATAATAAGGTGCAGCAAAATACATTGCAAGCCACCTGATGCTGAAGGAGTCAATTCCAACAATGAGTGGCCCATTGCAGAACATGTATTGCAAGGGATAGACTTGCATTGGCACGTGAACCCTTCACTGCAACACATTGCGAAGGGGATACCCAGCAACCTCTGGCTCAGGGTGATGGATTTTTTTTACCACCACAAATCAACTCGACTGATATACGAAATTAAGACCTGCATGCTGTATTCTGTTTAGGTGCAATTTAATGATCAGCCCCCCTTTATCCAAGCAAGCAGCAGGATGGAAGAATAAAGGAGCAGATGAGACTTTCAGTCCAAAATAGGAAAGAAGAACACAAACCAAAACATCTTAACCGGGCAAGCGACCTATTTAAAACACTCAACCTCCCCTTAGTCCATAGCTGTACGTCCCAGCCCCGTGACTGCACCATCATATTGTGGGAGCAAAGCATAAAAGATTAAACTATAAAGCCGTGTGTGACTCACGGGGTCCGGAGACAGGCGGGCTGGGCTGTCAGGACGGCTGTTGGATTCCTTCGTTTTACGTTTCTTTTTTCCGCCGGCGGCTGCTGGAGGGGTCGTTTTCTGCTGAAATTCTTTCAACTGGGGAAAAAAGTGAAATAAATAGCGAGCCAAAAAGACAAAGTCGGACAGCATTCTTAACAGCGCACACACAAATGAAATAGTGGTCAGGCGTCATGGTGGAAAAAAGGACCAGGATAGTAACGGCTCATGAACAACATTCCTGTAGGATTTTTATGTAGATCCCACAAAAGGTATCACCATTTGCAAGGAATCTGCTATTATTACCTAATCGGGCTAGAATAAAGCGGTTTTATTTTCATAATTAATGAACAATTAAAGCTTAAACGTGAAGATGCATAGATCAACAAACACGTTAAACAAATATTTCTAAGTGCTTCTGATTATTGGGATAAGGATTAGACATAATGCGGCCTGTGTTGCTCTGCACTTCTAACAGAATCATAGGGGGTGAGAGATATGCAACATCATGAAACAAATGATATTGTATTTACAGCTTTGGTACTAAAAGCGCTGCTCGTTACGATAAGATGTACAGAAATGCAGTGTTCTGCAATGCACAATAGGCTGATTGTGAAGAGTCAGTCAGGGCTAAATGACAGCAAACTCAACTCTCCCCCCACCAATGTTCCCAACACACCCCATCTAATAGCTGCCCCCACCCCCTACTTTCTCACCTGTCACTGCGCCAATATTCTAACCCTTTGAAACCTCTCGCCTTCCATCTGGTCACTTTACCTCTCCCTCCCGCACAGCCTGGCCTGTCACCTGTTTTTCCCACCTTCCTGACAGTCAGCTCACCTTTGCCTACCCAAAACCTTAACACCCATCATTTTCCCTCCCCCAATCCACCTACTCCAAATCCAATGACCGAATATCCCCTCAGCCCATCACCGCTCACCCCTATTCTTCTCCCGTTCCATCTCCGCTTCTCTCCCCATCTAATCTTCTTGGTCACCGCTAGACACTCGTTTTTAGGCCCATCACCTTTTCTACCCCTTCAGTCCAATGACCGATCACATCTCCCTATGTCATTAGCATGGTACCTCTCGTCCACCTCATGATCTGTCACCTACATGACCAGCACCCTTTCTCCCCTTTCAATTCTATGACCTGAAATCACTCCTCCCCAAATCCCCTAACCAGTCACCCCTCCCCAAATTCCATAGTATGTTTCTAACCATCATCTAACCTCTCCCACCCACCCCAAATTGTCTGACTGTTTTCCAGACCGGTCACCTTTCGTTGCCCTCCCCTCCATCAATACACTGGCCTGTCACCTGTACCTTCCCCAGCCTCACTCTATTTTTTGTACTCACCTCCCCAACCTCTGGCCTGTCACCTCAACTCACTACCCTCCCCCACAATCCTCTGACCTTTCACCTCTACTTCCGCCCCCCCAATCCTGACCTGTCACATCTAACACCCCAAATCCTCTAAACCTGTCACCTCTCCGCCCCCCTCTCCACTGACCTCTGACCTGTCACCTCTCCTACCAGGCCCCACATTCTCTGACCTGTCACCTCTCCTACCAGGCCCCACATTCTCGATCCGTCCCCACCTCTCCTCACCATGCCCCACATTCTCTGACCTGTCACCTCTCCCTACCAGGCCCACATTCTCGGACCTGTCACCTCTCCTCCAGCCCCACATTCTCTGCATGTCACCGCCTCTCCCTACCAGCCCCACATTCTTTGACCTGTCACCTCTCCACCAGGCCCACAATTCTCTTACCTGTCACCCTCTCCACCAGGCCCCACATTCTCTGTACCTTTCACCCACTTTACCTGCTTCCACCAGCCCCACATCTCTGGACCTGTCACCATTATCTCCACCAGGGCCCCACCATTCTCTGACCTTTCCGCTCACCTCTCTGCCTTTCACCTCCACAGGCCCACATTCTGCCTCCCTCTCCCACCGGACTCTCGACCTGCACCTCTCCCACCAGGCCCCACCATCTCTGACCGTCACCCTTCTCCTACCAGGCGCCCACACATTCTCTGACCTGTCACCTCTCCTACCAGGCCCCACATTCTCTGACCTGTCACCTCTCCCACCAGGCCCCACATTCTCTGACCTGTCCCTCTCCCACCAGGCCCCACATTCTCTTACCTGTCACCTCTCCTACCAGGCCCCAAATTCTCTCACCCCTTCCCACTGACTGACTGTCTGTC
Source organism: Ascaphus truei (assembly GCA_036426205.1). Lineage (NCBI taxonomy): Eukaryota > Metazoa > Chordata > Amphibia > Anura > Ascaphidae > Ascaphus > Ascaphus truei. Next base: position 14,845,231 of record CM071585.1, read on the forward strand.
TGTCTGTCTGTCTGTCACCTCCCCAATTCTCCGGCCTGTTCCTCCCCCCCGGCTAGTTCTCCGGCCTGCCACGTCTCCCCCGGCCGCCCCCGGGGTATGTTACCTTCCTCCTGGCCGCCGCCAGCTTGTTCTGCCTGCTCTCGTCAGCCATCCCGAGTCCGGCCGGGGGGACCACGTCACCGCGCGCCCAGCATGCACCGCGCCGGCCACGCGCGCACACAGCCTCGCTTTAACAACACCAGGGAGGAGGAGGCGCGTGCGTGTGCGCGTGATGTCACTGCCAGCTGAGGGGGGGCATTGGGCAGCTCCTGATACTAGATTACAACACAACCCATCACGTGACCTCCCTTTCGTGTCACGTGACCTCTTCACTGCCAGCTCCGCCCCTCTGTTGGTTGCCGGTTGTCACTGCTGTCCCTGACGTCACAACTGCCTTCTTTTCTGACGTCACAACTGCCTTCTTTTCTGACGTCACTACCGCTCAGTCTTTATTCTAGGCGCAACAGCAGCGGGCTGGAGTCACCGAGGGTAGGAGGGTCGCAGAGGGGTCCTCTGGGGGAGGGATCCCCGGCCACCCCGCGGCCACCTGTACCCCCCGGCCTCCGGAGGTGAGATGGGCTCTATGAAAGTAGTGGTACTGTGTGCACAAAGCAGAATAACAGTGAGCGCAGGGCTATTCTCTGCACCAACACATCGCATGGTCTTTAGAGATGTCCCAGAGCCCCAAATAAGGGCTGTTTTGGGGCCAACAAAGTGATATTTAAGGACAAATTGTAAAAAAAATTAAAAAAAATATGGGAAAGTTCTGCTCTTAACCCTTTCTGCACCGAAGGACAACACATTGTAAGCCCTACTGGCTCGGAAGGGGTCAAAGCCATGTTTGTAGCCTGCCTCCCCAAATACAGTGGGGGTTGAACGCTCCTCCGGGGGCTGAAGGGGTTAAGTAGCACCGATCTGAATCCTGCGCTGCACAGAATAAATAAGGCCTTATTATCGCTGCCCTAATACACGTCACACACAGCCTCGCCATACTGGCAGCAGTCATGGTAACCTAACTCCTACAAGCGCCGGCTGCTATTGTAGTGGGATATTTTATTAGCCTTAAAAAGCTCAGCGTTGTATTTGGGGGTTGTGAAGATGTTGGGGGGGATGGGGGACAAAAATTTAATTGTTTACAGACGTGCGACTGTGAAATAGGGGATACCGTATCTTATATTGTTTCGTTTAACTCCTTCCTCTCTGTTTGACTCTAGGACGCCACTTGGAATCCGGAAAAATTGTAATTCTGGGTTTAAATCCCCGGTAAGTGATGCACAAAATAAGGCGAACCTTCTTATGGTGTCAGAACTACATGGGACATGTCACTCTTTTGGGATTCAAATTTACATACCCACTCTGTTAAATATTACAAAGTATGGTGCACACAGTAAGAGGATAGTAAACAAATATATATATATATATATATATATATATATATATATATATATATATAATTGAAACATTAAAATATTCCGTGATGTGTTTGGAGGGCTCCAATGCTGACCCCACTAACTATAGCGCACAGAAATGAAGGCAATTTAGGGCACTCCCCTGGTTATTTATTATGCCTTCAACGATGCTGAACCCCCCACCCCCCTTTACATCTCAGCCCTCGTCTCCAAATACTCCCATAAACGCCCCCACTTATCATCAGATGTTATCGTATTAAGATTCGAAAAAATCTATAACTGAACACCGCATCTACCAGTGCATCTATCTCATAGGGCTAATAAATTGCCGTACACACAGCCGGGTCAATATCAGGAAGTCAAATTGATCAGAAGATTAGTCGCTCATACGTGAGGTCTCCAAAATCGCCGATATCTTTAGACATCGCTGCATAACATCCCCATATGTATCATCCATGTTCAGCCGTCCATAGCCGCGCCACCGGAAGTGACGCGCGTTTCACTACAGCGGTGTTAAACTTCTAAAAGCTACTCTTTTTAAAGAATGTCTGGCTGGCATCTACACCCCCTAACCCAAATAGGACCCGCTGCGTGGCTGGACCTCACTCCTGAGATTTACTCCATCCTACTGCCACTTCACCTTTTATTTCAACTTTGCCCCTTATTCCCTCTGGAGTGTAAGCTCCCAGGACCAGGGCCCTTATTATCTTTTGTATCTATTTGCGCATGTTTGTCCTTATTTGGTATGTCATTCTGTTTATGTCATTGATCGCATTCTGTTCTCCCATTGTACCGCGCTGCGGAATAGGGCGCGTTATAAATAAACTATAATACTAATAATAACGCCATTTATTACAACTCATCAAACTGCAAATGTGTGAGGTTTCCTAGCAGGCATTTGCAATGCAATACATCAAAATGGGTGTCGCTTATCTCCACAACGCAGAGTTCAGAGCAGGGCGAGTGTCCAAATCAGATGCACCCACATTATCAAGGTCAAAGACCCCTAACGTCTCGTTTCGAGTCCCAGTGACTCTTCATTGGACGGGTTTCAAGCCGCTCTCTGTTAATAAAATGCTTTCCCAACCCCTTCTAAATGCCAGGCACCCCTCGCTCTCTCTCGGCAGGTTCCGTCTCCATGCTCCAGCCACTCAGTGAGAGGCTCTGAGGACACTCTGCGGATGGAGGTCTCGGACCTTAAGCGGAAGGACGCAGCTCTGGATGATGAGATAGCACAGCTCGAGGCCGAGTAAGTCCAGAGATCTCTTTGGCTCCTTTCAGGGCAGCGCTGAAAACTTAGGCCGCCATTATAGTCGTCGCGTGCAACTAACGTCACGCGCGCCTGTCGCTCGCACGAATACCTGCATTGAGGCCCGAGGTGTGGCCGTGACGTCACGTGAGCCGTTCGCCGCCATTGGCTGAACCGCGGCAAACACAAAATTGTGTGTCGTCTCGATAATCGCACAGGCAGTCGTGCTTCATCGGTCACGCGCTCTATGGGCGTCTGAATAGAGAAAAGGTCTGTTGTTTGCGCCGCGCGTGCCGTCGCTGCCACTGTAACCGCGGCCGTATGCCCATTCCTCACCGTGTGTGCTTGTTCTGCAGAGGTTACAGCCTGGAGGAATTGGAAGCGCACATCTCCCTGCTTCACCAGTACAACGAGTTAAAAGATGCTGGGCAGATGCTGTTGGGCAGGCTTGGTAAGAGCTGTGGGTTTGCTCCAAATGCATGTTTTAATTCATATTAGACTGCTCATCTATTGCTAGGACCGGAAATAAACAGCCTACCTGCTAAATCGGCCTATGTTAGGGTCGGAACATCTGACAGCCAGGGGTGGATTTCCCATTACACCCGATAGGCTTGTATCAAGGGCGGCAAATTTCCCTTCCCCCCCCTTCACCCCCATATAGAGACCACGCTGTCTTCCTCACTGATTGCTGAGGGAGAACTATTACCGTCTCCTTCATGCCGCCCTCCTTCAGCGTCAAATACATCACATGGCATTGTGTTTCCATGTCAACGTCATGTCGCTACGTCCCGTTACCATGGCAAAGCACCGCAGTGTGACGCCACGGCAACATGGCGTCGTGACATCACAGCGTCATTTGACGCTGAAGCAGCAGCGCGGCACTAGGTAAGTGCCTATGGGCGGCAGTTTTGTAAATCCGCCACTGCTTACAGCGCCTGCCGCTTGCCACGCTGATCGACAGTTTTGTGCATTTACTTTTATTTACTTAGTTTACGAGATCGCAACTCGTCATCTCCAGCGCTGTTTTTATATTTTAAATCTCATGCGCCATTCCAAACATTGGCCCGCTTGAAATATTAAGGGTCAAGGAGGTTACAGTAAAAGTCTCCCCAGAGCCCAATGCAGCCTAAGGCTGCGTCCATAGAAGGACAGTCAGCGCTGAGCTTCCCATATAGTCATCTCAGAAGTTAGAGTAAGAAAATCATTATTATTTTTATTTATTTATTTTTCAAACATTTTTATTGGGTAATCAGATTACAAACCACATCCATGCACATTTGAACAGGGCAATATACAATAAGATGCTTTAATGTACATAATGTACATAAATATTTTGAATACTAGAAAAACCTATTTAAAAATAAGAGCAGGACGTGCTCAAGGGGGGAAGATACGAACATTATAGGCTTCTGGAGAGGATAGCTGCTTTAATATCTCACTGACATCGCTAGTTATCTTATACAAACCCTCATTTCTTTGTCTTTACAGCAGAGCTCAGAGGAGTCACCACCAAAGATCTGTACGCGGAGTTTGGGATGGAGTTGGAAGACTGAGAATTGAAGCAGCACCTCTGATTATTATTATGTAACCCGTCCCTCGTTGGGGGAGGGGGGGGCTGCCACATGTGGCGGTGTTATGAATTTCAGGGCCATTTCCAAAGGAATTAACGTGTGTGTGTGTGCGCACGCATGCAGGAAACACACAGCGAGAAGAGTTTGTCTGCCGTATGTTTTCCGTGCTGGGCACAGCATCATGGAGGGGATGTGCCAGAAGCCATGTGTGGCCTCCAAGGAAGACGACATTTAAAAGGATTGCCACCCAAATGCAAAAATGATATGTTGTCTGATAGCCTTTTTGCTTTGCAATGCGTTGCAGGCCCCTCTGGTTGTGAAAGGGTTAAGTCGCTCTGTTGCAAACCCGTTGTGAAGATTATCCTCTGCTTTATTATCATTCTTACAATCATATACTCAGTAAAAGAATTCAGTATGAAAAGTGTCACTGCGTCTCTTGTTGTAAATAGAATTCCTTGTAGGTCATTCTGCTTAAAAAGAAACACACAGACATTTCCTGCAGGACTGGGCTGTGGGATGATGTAAATAAAATATGTTCTCTAATAATTATTATTTATTTCCACAAAATGCCATGGATTGAATCATGTGAGTTGCATTGGATTCTCTCTTAAAACAGCACTGCTTCTCTCTATTCAATTCTTGAATATTGCATGTGGTCAAGCACCTAGTATGACCAATGATTAAATGGGAATTTTACCACAGTAGTTACTACTTAAAAAAACGATTATTCGCAAGATTGTCCCCAAATTACACTCATATTTGTTTTCATAAACAACTATATTGTAGTTATTTGCAAACATGCGTTTCCTTGAGCCCCCACCAGGAGGCAGCAGAGTTCGTGTAATTTATACAGAGGGGGGACCTGGGTTCTGTTACGTCACAGGGATTACTAACAATGAGTCAAACTATAATTATAACAATACTTTGCGTTTCTTTGGAATTAACCCCTTGGGACCTGCAAAAAAAATAATTGTTCTGCACTGCGTTGCAGTGGGAGCCTCTGAGACCTCCCAAGGGATCAAGGCGCCAGAGACTGTATCGGGTTGCAGAAAAGAGATCTACAAGATCCAGTGGCTGGGGCTGGGATAGCAAAAGTGCCATCACAAGCAAAAATCACCACTTTTATCTGGGGATTTATCGATCGCCGGCAGAGGAAGTTACTGTAAAAGTAATTGAAGTCGCCACGTGGTGGCGCCTCTAGTGAAGCAACAGGATATGTATGTTAGCAAAATGCGACTCTGGTGGGACTCGAACCCACAACCTTTGAATGCCTTCAATCAATCACTAGAAGTCCAATGCGCTATCCATTGCGCCACAGAGCCAGCTGATTAAGCAGGAACACATACTGGGTATTTCAGGCTCATTTCCTGGAGACCTTGCTGCAGTTCTTTTGCAGCTTCCCTAGGATATGTTTGCATTATAGTTGGAAGCTTACAAATAAAGATAACCTCTGATTGCTTTAATTAACATGTTACGCAGAGAAAGAATTGCCTTGACTAAATATGGCGTAAAATTATTGCAAAACTTTAGTAAATGGCAATTTAAAAAAAAATACTATCTGTGTTTTAAAACTTTACTCTGTGATCCACTCAACCGGCATTAATCATCAATACCCAAGTTACTTGATCCTGATGCTATTTTGCTCATTATGATCTTAAAAAAAAAACATTCAATTAAATGGGAGTCTTCAGAGTATACTTAATTATCCCCATAGTCTGATCAAACATTAAGGCCAATATTTACTAATCGGTAATCGTCAAGCTATAATAAGGCATCGCACAGCCCATTCCAATGGTGGTAGAAGAATAGAGGACTATCCTGCCGAAAAAAATAGGAAGGATCACGAGGTGGCTCTAATAGAAAGGAGTTTAATGTATCACATGGATCACAGGCAGGTTTTCCACTTCTCAGGGTTAGACCTCCGGAGACTCGGGCACTTACCTCCAGGCTACGGGTTTAGCCCGTCAATCTCCGGGTGGGGGCATCTCCGGTATTCTCCTGCAACTCCCCCCTCCAACTGCAGCGAACATGGCTGCGCGGTGTCACGTGATGCCGCGTTGCCATGACAACGGGACGCTACGCAGCATCCCTTTGCCATGGCAGCGTGACGCCGTGTAGCGTCATGACGTCACGTAGCGTCCCGTTGTCATGGCAACGCGCCACGCAGCCATGTTCACTGCAGTTGGAGGGGGAGTTGCAGCAGGATGCCGGGAGCCGCCGCCGCCGCACCACACCGCACTAAGGGAATTGATTTAAAAAATATTTTTTCCAGGTTGGCCTTCAGTAGAAGGTGGCAGCCCTGATCACAGGGTGAAAACGCACCTACGCGCTTCACGCTAACGCACCAACGCGTTTCACGCTACTGCACTAGCCCGGCTTCACAAATATGGCCCAATATCCAATCATTAACAAACAGTCAGTTTAAACAGACTACAGGCATACCCTGGTTTAAGGACACTCACTTTAAGTACACTCGCGAGTAAGGGCATATTTTCAATAGCACCATACCCCTGTGTCCATACGCTCGCTTCGCGAGTACGGACACTTATTCTGCCATACAGACCGCCGTAGTTGTGTGATGCGCTGATTCCACTCGCCCAATAGGCAAATGGCAGCTCGCGCATGCGCCTGTCAGCACGCCCTGAACAGCAATACCGGCTCCCTACCTGTACCGAAGCTTCGATAAGTGGGGAAAAGCTATTGCTTCACTTTAAGTACATTGTTGCTTTACATACATGCTCTGGACCCACTGCATACGTTAATGCGGGGTATGCCTGTATTAGTGGCGTCCTGCAACCTACTCTGACCCCGATGGCAGCAGAAATACTCATACATAATATAACACTATAAACAGTGGTCGACAAATCACCAAAAAATCTACTCGCTGAACAAAAAAATCTACTCGCCACCTAGTACCAAACGTGTGCTGCTTGGGCCAATAGGAGCTCGCCACGATGTTAAATCCACTCGTCCGGGGCGAGCAAATGTATAGGTTTGTCGAACACGGACTATAAATATGATAGAATAATTATGACAATCAGTGTTTTCATCAACATGCTCCACATAAAGTCCCATATCAGTGTAAGATACAAACTAAACAAACAAATGTCAACTCTGGTGGTATTTGAACTCACAACCGTTGGATAAAAGTGCTATCCATTGCGCCACAGAGTAAAATATCAGGAGTATTGGCAGCTCTGGGGGAGAAACAGACACAATGATATATGATGGCTCTGCTTAGAATGTATTACCCTGGTCAATATCTGGCTCAGGAATCTGATCAGTCAGACAATCCGATCCCTGATAATACACCCAGCCCAGAGGCGGAACAAGATGAAATCAATACACGTGCAAAGAACCACACCTCCCAGCATGCAATCTTCAGTACCAAATAAATAACATGTCATGTTCAGGACTACAACTCCCAACATGCAATGCTCAGAACCAAATAACATGTCATACTCAGGACTACAACTCCCAGCATGCAATCTTCAGTATCAAATAAATAACATGTCATGTTCAGGACTACAACTCCCAACATGCAAAGCTCAGAACCAAATAACATGTCATACTCAGGACTACAACTCCCAACATGCAAAGCTCAGAACCAAATAACATGTCATACTCAGGACTACAACTCCCAGCATACAATGCTCAGGACCAAATAACATGTCATGCTCAGGACTACAACTCCCAGCATGCAATCTTCAGTGCCAAATAACATGTCATACTCAGGACTACAACTCCAAGCATACAATGCTCAGAACCAAATAACATGTCATGCTCAGGACTACAACTCCCAGCATACAATACTCAGAACCAAATAACATGTCATGCTCAGGACTACAACTCCCAGCATACAATGCTCAGAACCAAATAACATGTCATGCTCAGGACTACAACTTCTCTCCTGAACAGAATTCCTGGGGAGTTATCACAACCTAATATAAATAAAAATGTGTATCTATAGAAATTGGATAGTTCACATATGGGGTGCAAGTAAATTACCACACATAGGGGGTGCAAGTAACTACACACCCAAGTAATATACAGAAAAAGTGAGAGCCCTGGGAAAAAAACATGTTAGGATTTATTACCCTGATCAATATCTTGCTCGGGTCTGATCAGTCAGGCAATCTGATGATTGATAATAAACCCAGCACAGTCTGAACACGACGAAATCAATACACGTGCAGAGAACCACACCAAAAGTATAAACAATATTTTACAGTGTGAACAGACAAGCAATTTATAATCATAATTAACATGGGGCAGTTATCATTTTGGCTCATCGGACATGGACCATTGATGCACAACTTCAGTGACCCTGGTGGGACTCAAACCCACAACTTTTGAATACACTCAGCCTTTTGAAGTCCTATGCACATGCAATGGTCAGATCCCCATAACATGTCCTGAGCAAGACTCAGCGCGCAATGCTCAGTACCCCATCAATGATAGATTGATCGTTGAAATCAGTGTTTTGATCAATATGTTCCACTTAAAGTCCAACATCTGAGTGAGATACAAAACAAACGACTCTGGTGGGACTCGAACCCACAACCTTTGAATGCCTTCAACCCCACCACTAGAAGTCCAATGCGCTATCCATTGCGCCACAGAACCACATGGAAAGGGTGGAGGAAACTAAGGGAACAAACAGACACAAATGATATATACAAGACCAGGCGTGCACAAACTTTTTGCCCTGCGCCCCCTGCCTGCTCTCCCCACACTGCTCACGCCTACCCCTTACCTTGTGGGGGGTGGGGGGGAATATAAATATTTTGGGAAGCAGCTGTCCCCAGAGTTTAAAATAAAGTGATTCAGCTCCGGCAGGGGGATCTGAATATTATCTGATATATCTGAATAAGTAATTAAATCCACGACAGAATTGCAATTTCCAAAACGTTTTCGCTGAATTTAGGAGTCAACTAAAAGTGAGCCGTCACTTACAATGACTCGGTCTCCTTAAATAAACAAATAAAATTAAAAAATAAAAGACTTTTAGGTTTGTGAATAAAAATAAAACCATTGTGGTATTCCGTGGTCCCATCAGACTGCCACCAGTGGTGGCATGGTGTTGAGGAAGTGAGAAAGGAATCAAGACCTGATGATCTCTGATGTTTAGACCATGTGCAGCCCTAAACTGCATTACTGGCCGCTCGGGCCGAGGATACGGAGGCAGAGATTGATGGATGAGAAACTGAACATGTGTGGGAAGAAGCGATAAGCACGAATGAAACAGGAGAATACAGTTTGGGGTTCACCCCCTACCCTCAGCAGATCCACTCACCTGCTCAAGGAGTTGCTGGACCCTTTCCTGCCAAACAGACCCCTCCTCCTTCAGTTTCTCTACGTACTGGTCCCGCTCGGCCCTCAGGTGTTGGAGAGATTCGGACACCTGACCAGGGGAACAGAAGAAAAACAACTGGTACCAGAGCTTGTGAAAGTGTGTGTGGGTGGGTGTGTGTGTGTGTGTGTGTGTGTGTGTGGGTATGTATGTCCCACAAAGTACTCAGCGCTTTACAAAAAAAGAGACAATACAAATTAACAATCTAAGACATGCCTTCCTAACCCGCCTTCCCCATTTAAAGCTAGAAGCCTTCCAGGCGCCAGAAGGGTTAATATCCCAAAGTACCTGTGTGAGCTGGGCTCCCAGCTGGTCCCGCTCTCCCAGTGCCATGCGGAGCTGCTGGTTGGCATCCGGAGCGCCCGTCTGATTAGAGAACTTTAAAAGAACACAGCACAGAAAACATAAGATGGAGAGATTGCATGTACTGGTCTCTGTGGTGGGGGAACAGAAGATTGCAGAATTAAATGATGTTCACCTTCAGAGCATTAACCCCCCATCTCAGGGGGTGGCCAACTGCAGGTCTTCAGGGTATCCCTGCTTCAGCACATGTGGCTCAATCAGTGGCTCAGTTAAAGACTGCACCACCTGTGCTGAAGCTGAGATATCCTGAAAACCAAGCCCGTTGGTGGCCTTTGCGGACTGGAGTTGGCCGCCCCTGCACTAGCAATGCACTGGGAAATGGGCTGTAAAGAACAGTCATGGACTGTGATATGGATGATGGTTTTACTACGAGAGCACCCGCGGTGAACATATTGTACAGTTGTACGTATATACTTTCCGCTTTTCTTGTTTGTATTACAGTAAATCTAGTGACCCTCCTTTCCTGCCACCTCGCCCGCCTGCCCCGAGGGTGACCCCTCTGGTATCAGCCCACACCTGCTGGATCATGAGTTCCGCCATCTCCAGCTTCTTGTGCAGATCTCCCACCTCCAGCCCCATGGTGGCATTCTCAGAGAGCATCACGTTCAGCTTCGCCGACAGCTCAGAGTTCTGCTGCTTCAGCTCATCGCTGTTTTTACTGGGCAGTGGAAAGAGGAAGCGGTCACTCATCCCGGCGGTCCCGTCGCAGGCCGCAGAAACGATCCTGCAGGGAAGGTCAGGACCTACCTGTTTTTGAAGGACTCCAGTCGAAGGTGGTCACGATCTTTCTCCAGCTCTTTGTGGAGCTAAAAACAAATATAAAGAAGGTTTCATGCTCTCTTTGCTAGCAGAAATGTATCTTTATTCCCCTTTGAGAGTATGTTTTAAATGTTTGAAAGGCCTTTGTGAGTGTCGTTGCAGCTGCTAATATTGCTTCATTTGCTTTCTTTTTATTGAAACTCACATAGCTTATAATATTCCATCTTAATACCGCTTTGGCTGTTTCCCAGAATAGGTTTTCCTGCTCTCTATGCTGTTTGTTATTAGTAGCAAAGTCTTTCCCCGCTGTCTGCAAAAAGGACTTACGTTGTATGTTTGCTGCCACAGCGGCTGGAAATCTCCATCTGCCCTCGGAGATAAGTTCTTTATTCCATCCTATTAGAAAGATCAATGTCATTCTCAACGCAGGCCGAGGAAACACTGACACCCCTCCCTCACTGTGATGGTGCCGTGCGGGTCCTGTCTGTTAGTAATAACCGACCTGGTGGTGTGTCTCCTGACTTCATGCCCAATGCCACGCAAGTCCGTGGTGGGGGATTCTATTCTGGAGAAGGGTCTCCACTCCTTGCTGGCTTCACACCCCATGCTGTCCTGTCTAAGCAGTCTCCTGCTTTCAGGGAGGTGGCGGCGTGACGTCACAATGAGAGGTTCCCCACAACACGAGCATGTTAAGTCATAAGTGACGGAGGATGGTGTTTAAGAGAGCCAGAGGTCCCAAAATGGGGCCGTCGCGTCCATATATTGGTCTTCTCGTCCTTTCCAACGCTGTTCATTTGAAGCATTTCAAATAATAAGTGGTGGGGTTGCAGACCTGTCTAAGACATGCAAATGAGCACACCGTAATATTTCCATGTGCTATATACAGTATATGTATGTAATATGTATATATTTGTGACCAAGCACTGACATCTACAGCACTTACTCTCTCACCTACCGTCTCTGTAAGTTTCCCCACAAACCTCTTAGATTGTAAGCTCTTCGGGGCAGGGATTTCCTTTCATATTGTCTGATTTTGCTGCACTTATTGTATTATTATAATTCCCTGTACTGTATTCTTTGTGAAGCGCTGAGTACACTTTTGGCGCTATATAAATAAAGACATACAGTACAATACAGGGGCACAGTCTGAGATTGTTAGGATTCCTATCTCCGCTCTGCTGACCTGACTTACTAAATTGATGGAGATCAACAAAAGGTCTATCCTAGAAAAGGACATGTGTGGGATGCAGATGCCTCCATATATCTGGTGCTGAGCGTGTGACTAAAATATTTCAGGACTGTTTTTCTGGTATCTGATTCTGTTCTCATTTTTGTAACTCTTTCTGTCCGTTTTTTCATCAAAAACCAGATGAAAGTCCCCTCCCACGATGAGAGGAACCTGGGCTGTAGTTTGGTTCAATATAGTTATTTTCATCAGTATTTCAGAAAAGAAACTTGCGTCAAGGTTGTTCGGGGCATATATATTGGCCATAACCCTCTTCCCTGCCAACGTAACAGCCACTATAACATATCTACACTATAGTGCAACCCTTTCCTGATTACAATAGCAACTCCCCTCTTCTTCCCATCGAAGGAGGCTGACCAGCAGAAACGCCCCATCTGCCTTTACATTCATACATTCTCTGGGACTCCTCACTTTCTCAGGATCGCCTGAATTGTATTGTGGAGATCGTCTGGAACAAAATCAACATTAATAAACAGTAACAAGTAACAAACAAACATGTCAATTTCTTCATTCTTGTGATATACCATCCCAATTCCTGATTCATCTATTTGCTTTTAGATGTTTTGGTTCCTCACAGCCCAGAGGAGGGGGTGGGGGGTCTACTCGTGATCTCCAGCGCTGTTTTTATATTTTAAATCTCAATGCTCCATTAAATATTAAAGGTCAGGGAGGTTACAGTAAAAGTCTCCCCAGAGCCCAATGCAGCCTAAGGCCGCGTCCATAGAAGGACAGTCAGCGCTGAGCTGTGCGGACGCTCCGCGATGAGCCCTGTCATCCTCAATGAGGATGTCTTGAGCGGGGGCTCCCGCGAGCGTCCGCAGGCGTGCTGAGGCGCAGGGATTTTCAGCCGACAGCAGAACCTGTTTCTGAGCGCGCCGTCGGCTGAAAACCCCCAATCAGAGCGAAGCAGCGTCAACGTCACAGCGCCGTGCCGCTGGCGCCTCGCAGGCTATTGGCCCAGTGACGTCAGTGCCCCGCCTCCCGATCGCACACGCTGGCTCGCGTGCTAGTTCATGCAATCGCTCCTGATTGCGCAGACGAGCATCAGCGTGAGCGCGGAGGAGCGCTGACTGCAAAACTATGGACGCAGCCTAAGGCTTCCCATAAAGCAATCTCAGAGTAAGAAAATCTTTATTTTTAATACTAGAAAAAACTATTTAAAAATAAGAGCAGGACGTGCTCAAGGGGGGAAGATACGAACATTATCTGAGTTAAACTCACATAGGCTTCTGGAGAGGGATTGCTGCTTTAATATCTCACTGACATCGCTAGTTATCTTATACAAACCCTCATTTCTTTGCCTTTACAGCAGAGCTCAGAGGAGTCACCACCAAAGATCTGTACGCGGAGTTTGGGATGGAGTTGGTAGACTGAGAATTGAAGCAGTACCTCTGATTATTATTTAACCTGTCCCATGTTGGGGGAGGAGGGGGGGGGCTGCCACATGTGGCGGTGTTATGAATTTCAGGGCTTTCCAGTTCCAGAGGGATTAAAATGTGTGCATGCGCACAAGGCCGCCAACAGAAATCGTGGGGCCCGGGACAAACATTTTAAGCAGCCCCCCCCCGTGTCGGCGGTATTGCGAGCTGCCCCCCATTTCACACCTCACGAGCCCCCTCTCCCCCCCCCCCCTTCCCACGTATTTCTCTCCCTTCCTATTCTGGAACCACAGGGTCATATGTAGGATATGAATGAGGCCAGATAGCTGAACTCGTCCCCTTTTGAAAGCACACAAAGTCCTTTTATGTATTTTCTTAACATTATTGGGGAAGTCACAGAAATCAAAGGTACTTGTAGATGATAGTATGGTGAGAGAGTACTTCTCTAGGTGAAGGTGCTTTGGTATGGGGGGAAGGTCAAAACAGATTGCCTTGCAAGGGAGTAGATAGAAGGTGTACTCACTCAGGCTGCTAGTGTAGAAAGGGAAGTGTGGGACTCCTGGGAGACAGGAACAGTCTCAGGACCAAACTACTGTCAGTAGAGACAGGGGGGGTTAACCCAATCTCAGCTAGGAGGATTGGTAGGTTGCCAGGGCAACCAGCTACAGGCTGTGTGGAGAAGGGACATGTAACAATAATGTAGCAGTTACACAGGCACTGTTTGGTTTCTGAGCAGGGAAAGCATGCAACTAAAATAATGAGAGCCTGCAGTCTGAGAGCGGCCCCCCCCCCCCTATCCTGCACACAGCAAGGACAGGCCTCTCTGTGAGTGTGGGGGTCCCGCGTGGGGATGTGAGCCCCCCCCCCCTATCCTGCACACAGCAAGGACAGGCCTCTCTGTGAGTGTGGGGGTCCCGCGTGGCTTTGTTTTCTATATACTGCCACGGATTAGGAACGTGGCTCCCGTAGTTTGCCCATCCTCCTCCCGGTTGTGAAGCTTCAGATGGCCGTGCAATGTACGGCGTCTTCCTGCGCTGCCGCGTCCTGTTACAGAGCGGCGTCTTCCTGTGCTGCCGCGTCCTGTTACAGAGCGGGGTTTTACTGCTGTTTGCAGTGCGGATGGTACATGAATCTCAGGCGTTAACCCCCCACCTCTGCTCCCCGCTATATCTCAGTACCACCTCCCCCCCACCTCTGCTCCCCGCTATATCTCAGTACCACCTCCCCCTCCCCCACCTCTGCTCCCCGCTATATCTCAGTACCACCTCCCCCCCCCCCCCCACCTCTGCTCCCCGCTATATCTCAGTACCACCTCCCCCCCCCACCTCTGCTCCCCGCTATATCTCAGTACCACCTCCCCCCCCCCACCTCTGCTCCCCGCTATATCTCAGTACCACCTCCCCCTCCCCCACCTCTGCTCCCCGCTATATCTCAGTACCACCT
>CM071585.1:14860156-14883047 GCA_036426205.1 Ascaphus truei
CAGTACCCTCCCCCCCCACCTCTGCTCCCGCATACCGTCCTATATCTCAGTACACCTACCCCACACCTCTGCTCCCCGCTATATCTCAGTACACCTCCCCCCCCACCCTCTGCTCCCCCGCTATATCTCAGTACCACTCTCCCCCCACCCACCTTGCTCCCCGCTATATTCAGTACCACCCCCCCCCCACCTCTGCTCCGCTATATATCTCAGTACCACCTCCCCCCCAACCTCTGCTCCCCCGCTATATCTCAGTACCACCTCCCCCCCCACCTCTGCTCCCCGCTATATCTAGTCCACCTCCCCCCCCCCACCTCTGCTCCCCAGCTATATCTCAGTACCACCTCCCCCCCCACCTCTGCTCCCGCATATTTCAGTACCACCTCCCCCCCCCACTTGCTCCGCCGCTATCTCCAGTACCACCCACCCCCCACCTCTGTCCCCGTAATATATCTCGAGTACCCCTCCCCCCCACTCTGCTCTCCCCGTATATCTCAGTTACACCTCCCCCTCCCCCCCCCCACCTCTGCTCCCCCGCTATATTCGTAAAACCTCCCCCCCCCCCCCCCCCCCCCACGGGGTTTTACCAATCATAAAGTAATTCTCGTTGGTGTGTCTCTCTTTCTCGTCTCTCTCTCTTTCTCGTCTCTCTCTCTTTCTCGTCTCTCTCTCTCTCTCTCGTCTCTCTCTCTCGTCTCTCTCTCTCTCTCTCTCTCTTTCTCTCTCTTTCTCTCTCTCTCTCTCTCTCTCTCTCTCTCTCTCTCTCTCTCTCGTGTCTCTCTCTCTCTCGTGTCTCTCTCTCTCGTGTCTCTCTCTCTCTCGTGTCTCTCTCTCTCTCGTGTCTCTCTCTCTCTCGCTCTCTCTCTGGTCTCTCACCTGCAGGCGTCCTGGCATCTTGGTGCTCATTAATGACGCAGACTGGGAGCTGATGGTGAGTATTGGGTATTGTTGTTGGGTGCAGTATTTGAGATCTTATAAAACCCAGGCTGAACACAAATAAGGGACTATTTGACCCAACCAGTCCTGTTATTTCCCTTCTAACTATAGATTATAAAACTACAGCACTCACCCTGTTTCCCTATGATCGCCCGCATTTACCATTATTACTACCCTCGGTATTCCGTTCACCTGCCTGTTTGCTGGGTAGCTGCTCCACACATCCACTACCTTTTTCAGAGTGGGAGGTTATCACATTCATTGCCCCAAAGATAAGTTCCTTGTTAACATGGCGGGGGACCCTCTCTCTGTGTGCCGGCTGTGTAACCGTGCGCTTTTCCGTGACACCTGCAGGGCGAGCTGGATTACCGGCTGCAGGATGGGGACGATGTGGTTTTCATCTCAACGTTACATGGAGGATGAGGAGGAGACTTGATGTGCTGTCGGGAACAAAGACTACGGCACGCTTTCAGCCTGTTCCTGCGGTCTACCTGCTCATCCTCACCATCCTGTCTCCCGCTATGGGGGAGGGTGCTTCATAAAGTGACTTCATTTGATTCTGGAGAGGACCTTTTTATATACAGTATCTATATAATTGATGGTAAAAGAGATGTTGGATCCCTGTCTACAGCCCAGAACCACCCATGGGTGCTAAGCTTAAGCACCCCCATTCCAGTGACCTGCTACTTCCGGTTCCTCTGCTTGCCCCATGGGGTGGGATGCTACCACGGTTCTCTTTGCAGCTGCCTTTTGCCTTCCCAGGGCATGGAAGGGACCAGTAGAGGAGTCGTTATCATTACGCCCACAGACCAGCCTATCTGCCTTCCTGTGTCCTAGCGCTATTGCAAACTGGTCCTCCGTGTTGGGGCCTTCAGAACCGGGGCTTCAATATAATGTGCTAATGATGCAAAAACCACCTCAATAAAAGGGAATTATTACTAGTTTTATTTGCAGCTCTTTGGAACATTCTTTAATTGTGTGATCGTTATTTCTGTTCGGTATGTGCTTGGGGAGAAGGACAAATGAGGCAAAACTATCAGGGTTTATCCGGAGTGTTTTACAGAAGGTGTCCTGAGGGTTTGGTGGACAGCAGACACAGGAAAACTCCGGTCTGTTATTATTTTGACCATTCACACACAACCTCAGTGTAACCCATCTATCGAGGGCTTTATTTAAAAGACCCAAATAATCACTGGGTCCCCACCATTCTCTGGGTCCTGGTTGTGCTCTCGTTGGGGAACATTAATTTCCAGTAATGTTCTGTACCCAAGTGTGACGGAGCTTCCGACTGAGGACGGATGGAGTGACCAGATTGCACCTCCCAATACTCTCTCCCCGTTATCTGTTCTGTAACCGGGAGATCAGCGCCGGCACACTGGACCCTTGTCCTTGTATATCTCACCCCACGCGGTCTGGAGATCAGGCAACTGGGACCCAGTCTTTCATGCGCCACCAGATAATAACCCCTTCAATGCCAGTGGCCAGCAACACATGTCATTCCGATGCATTGCAGCAAAGAGGGTTATATTTGACTTAATAGACGGGTTATTGACCTATTGACACCCGCAAAGCTGTTTGTCGTTATTACAGGTCTTTCCGATATTTTGTTTATGCTGTAACAGTCGGAGAGCAGGCGGTGCCGTCCCCCCGCAGCACTCAAGGAGTTAAGCAGCCCGCTCATTTTCAGGAAGGCGATGTACTTGCTGCTTTGATGAGAGCCCTCCTCCCTCCTCTCTGCTTCCCTCCCCTGGTCCAGCCTGCTCTCTGCTGCAGTGTGTGCTGTAACAAGGCTATAAAAAGCTCTCTAAATCATATATCGATTTGATTGCGATGTGCAACATCCCCTGAGCCTGCACGGTGTGCCTGGCAGGGAGGGACACCGCATCACTGACAGGGAGGGATCCTTGTCCATGCCTCTCTCTGTACAGGCTGCCGCTATGTTATTGACTGCCAAGGGACTAATTAAGGGCCTCTGTACACACGGGGTTAATGGATCTCTCAACAATTTTATCCCAAATTCTGCAGCTTGGAATCCTTTCCTCTTCCTCTCTTTCTCCTAAGACTCATCATCGCCTCCTGAAATCGCTTGCGTACCTTCCCATTAAGTTCCGGGTCATTACCACAGCTCTCCTCCCTTACCTCCGAGCATCTCCACTCGCCGGCTCCTCCCTACATATGAGCTCTGATTTCTTGCTAGGCCCCTGCTCTGCTCATATCTGTCTCCTTTCCACCCCTTCTGCTCTCTCGCCTTAAACCTTTTGCCCTCCCTGCACTTTACCTGTGGAAGTCCCTCACACTCGGTATACGCCAAGCACCTTCTCCCCACCTTTAAGCAAACCTAGAAACTCACCTCGTGACTGCAGCATCCCAATAGCCTGGACTCGTGGCCACTGTCCCACACTCACCACCCATTGTGGCCAAGCTCTGCCATCTACTGAACTTATTCCTTCACCTGCCGCCTCTGTAACTCCCAACATACCACTTAGATTGTATTGTATGTCTTTATTGATATAGCGCCATTAATGTACATAGCGCTTCACAGTAGTAATACACGTGGTAATCAAATAAATAACAGATAATATAAATAACAGATCATGGGAATAAGTGCTTTAGACATAAAAGTAACATTAAGGAAGAGGAGTCCCTGCCCCGAGGAGGTTACAGTCTATAATTTAGAGTGTAAGCTCTCCGGGGCAGGGATTTCCTTTCCTAGAGTCTGATTTTATGCTTGTAGCATTTATTGTATTAGAATTCCCTGTAGTGTATGGTCTCTTTTGTAAAGTGCTGAGAACACTGCAGGTGCTATATAAATAAAGACATACACACACACACACACACACACACACATTGTTAATTGTGAATATATCAGACAATATACTATGGGTCATCTTTTCGTGTGTATACTGTTAATAGTTGTCAGTGAGGTCATATATTTTGTGTAGGTAATTATTACATTACTTGTAACTTTTTACCGGTTAATATATGTGGAACCTTTTAAAATGTATTTTTTTTCAGGGACCCCAGTCTGCTTATCCTATGGCCGGCAAAACAAATTTGCTCTAAAATATTATTTATCAAATATTTCACCAGGAAAAAAAAAAAAAAAAGACATTGCGATTTCCTGCTCACTTCCATGTGTGTCCTGGTTACAGGAAAACGGTTCAAAGCACGTCCGACGTAGGAAACAGCCGAAGTCTTGAAAGAAATTAAGCAGGAGGCGGTTTTGAGAGATTCTGGTAAATTGCTCCAGAAATTGAGTGTGTAGTAAGAGCACAGTAATACTCACACATCCATACACACACACACACACACTCACACATCCATCCACACACACACACACACATCCACACACACACACATCCATCCACACACACCCACCCACACACACACACACACACATCCATCCACACACACACACTCACACATCCATCCACACACACACATCCATCCACACACACACGAGAAAACGAGGTGTGGGCCACATGGTGTAAAATTGTATAAACACTTTAATAAGAAGGCGATATATAACATTTTGAATTATTAGATTGAAAAATAACGGCAGAAGATAAAATTGATTGGGAGATTCCTCTGGCAGCTAAGAGGTTAAACAGACATGTTTATCAGCATTACAACACCCACTATCCATTACTGAAAAAAAATAATCCTCTCTCCCGCACGCGCATGTGTGCCACGACTGGTTCTCACGCAAGTATTGTGCAGATGTTGGCGCTCGGGGCCCTTCAGATCGTAGTTCCTGGAAAGCTGACAAACGGCGGCACCTGTCGATCACTTGGTGTTGGTCCAATGGCGTTCAGTGTCTTATTAGCCAGACTAACCGCGGGGAACGCGTTCTGAGAAGTGCACATCAAGCTTAAAAAAAATAATGGCGGCTTCCACTGAGAGGCATTGTGAATGTGGAGGCCCAATCCGAGAGGTGTTAAGTCTATCCAATGGGACGCCATTTTGTTTTACGTGCAAAAAAAAAAGGGGGTAAGGGTGCAGTTATACGGAGTAATGGAATTGGGGTGCGGTTATACGGAGTAACAGAATGAATTAGGGTGCGTTTATACAGAGTAACAGGATTAATTAGGGTGCGGTTATACGGAGTAACAGGATGAATTAGGGTGCAGTTATACGGAGTAACAGGATGAATTAGGGTGCAGTTATACGAGTAACAGGAGGAATTAGGGTGCGGGGGGGGGGGGGGGGGGGGGGTTTTTTTTTTAAATTATTAACGAGTCAACCGATGAATTAGGGTGTCGGTATACGGATAACGGATGAAATTAGGTGGTGGCGTTAACGGAGCACAGGATGAATGAGGTTGCAATTATATGGCGTAACAGGAATGAATTAAAGGTTGGCAGTTTATACCGAGTAAACTGGAGGAATTAGGGTGCTTTTATACGATACCAGGAAGGATAGGGGCGGTTTATACGGAGTAACAGGATGATTTTGGGTGCATTATACGAGATGAACGGAGGAATTAAGGGTGCGTGTAATATACAGGAGGAATTAGGGTAGCGGTATAGGGTCGCTGGCACAATTAGAGTGATATACGGAGTAACAGGAGGAATTGATTGCGTGTTATACGGATGAGTACAGGATGAATTGGGGGCTGGAGTTATACGAGCTAACAGGATGAATGAGGGTGCGGTTATACCGGAGTACAGGATGAATTAGGAGGGTGCGGTATACGGAGTAACAGGATGAATTAGGGTGCAGTTATACGGAGTAACAGATGAATTAGGGTTCGTTTATACGGAGTAGTAACAGGATGAATTGGGTGCGGTTATCGGAGTAACAGGATGAATTAGGGTGCGGTTATACGGAGTAGAACAGGATGACATAGGGTGCGTGATTACGAGTAACAGGATGAATTACGGTGCAGTGTATACGGAAGTAAACAGATAATGAGGTAGAACGAGTAACAGCGATTAGGGTGGGTATTAGAACGTAGGAGAATCAGCAGTTGAGTAAGAGATTAGGGGTGCGTTGATATGGATAGGTCAGGTGAATAGGGTTGAGTTATATGGTAGAGTAACAGGATGAATTAAGTTGCAGTTATATGAGTAACGCATGAATTAGTGGGCGTATGTGGAGTAACTAGGATGAATTTGGGTGGACAGTTATATTGAGTAAACGCATGAATAGGGTGGGCCGTTAATATGGGTAACAGATGAATTAGGGTGCAGTTATATGGAGTAACAGGATGAATTAGGGTGCAGTTATATGGAGTAACTGCATGAATTAGGGTGCAGTTATATGGAGTAACTGCATGAATTAGGGTGCAGTTATATGTAGTAACTGCATGAATTAGGGTGCAGTTATATGGAGTAACTGCATGAATTAGGGTGCAGTTATATGGAGTAACTGCATGAATTAGGGTGCAGTTATATGGAGTAACTGTATGAATTAGGGTGCAGTTATATGGAGTAATAGGATGAATTGCAGAGCAGTCATGTTACGCGCACTGTTATGAGATTGAGAAGTATTAATTTCAACGTCTCTTCCCATTATTTTATCTCCCTCTTCCCCTTCCCCATCAGAGGAAGATAGGGGGATAAAACCTCTCTGGCAAACAGATGTGTGTTACATGGAGACGCCAGACTGGTGTTTTTACCTTCACCGCAGAAACAGAAATATGGCTTCAGCGTTGCCCAAGATGCGCTTCCCGCGAGCTAGCTTCATAGACACGGCTCATTTACATTTTCAGCAGACACAACTTGATATAAAAAACATACTGTATATCCGATTGGTTCTGCAATCCTACACTATTTAAATGAACAGAAAAGTGGATGACTTCTGATTTTGCCCTTGGGCCTACGAAGGAATTGCCAGATTCTCGTAGCACTTTCAGTGGCAGAAGCCACCAGGAATGGGCCTTCTACTGCAGAAATATTAAAACAATTCCCAATATTGACCCGTATTGCCTCTTTTGTGAAGCGCGGCATACACTGTTGACGTGATATCAATAAATCTATGCATACAGACATCCAGGAAACCGCAGCAAACACTTGGTCAGAGCAAAACGAATGAAATCATTATCCAAACTGCTTAGAACAGGTACGCTGTTTAGATATTATTTATAACACTAGATAGATTTATAATGCTCAATCCTGTTAGTTTTCTCTATATCAGGGTAACATCGCCCTGTAACTGGCAACAGCAATTTATTGGGATTTAGAATGGATCTGAAGGTTTTCTATGTATAATACATACGTATTCTGCCCACTTGTCCTTGTATTGTGTTTTAATTCCTTATAGCCCAATGTAGTCTTCGTAAAGCGCTGTTCTGCGGACCAATGAGATTTGTTCAAATATTGTTTGTAACACAGCCCTGATCTTTGTTGCATTGGAATAGGCACAGTGCTCATCCCCAATAATTCCAGCATGAATCTGTAACTTGCCCCGAACTCATTTAGTATATATATTGTGTAGTACATAAAACAGTGGGGTTTATCCTGTGCTCTGCAGAGCTCTTGACTCAGGCCATGTTTGGATTGATATATAATCTATAGAGCATATATAATTAATATATATATATATTTAGACTATCTCATAATACTATATTGTATACAAATAACGTAAAGCAAACTATTTGATCTTTCTGAACTAAATAATCATATAATAAATATGTATTATTTTCAGAAAGATCAAATATTATACTGTATTGTTATACATTATTTTTAACTTAAAGCTGTCAGTTTATTTAGCAATGATATCAGCAGTAATATTTTGGACACGTAAAGTCACAATACCTTTTAAGACATTCACAATATCATTTTAGTGATTCTGCAGTTCTTAAAAGTTTTAAACCCACTGGCATATAACGTATTGGTGCCTGGTTTCCTGGTAGGTGCTTTTGGTGGCAATGTTTCCAGCTGTAAATATTCAAATATAATGAACAGGTGTTAATTGATGGTGGGAGCTGTATAGGTGCAATGGCTGAGTGCTTTCAGCTTCTTGCAGCTATGGGAAGAGATGGGGGAGCAGTCCCAAGCATGGCATATAAAGGGGGTAACATGACCTAGTGTCATCAAATATCAAAACTGTGAGTGCAGCTTCAATCACAAGACTGGGAGAATCAAAATATGCTGTTTCAACTTTTGTTCAATTGGTTAATTTAAAAAAATGGCAGTGGTGAAAAATGTTAGCACTTTTTTTTTAAAATATTTATGTTATTTGTAGGGTAAGTGTGCATGTATTTCTGTGTGATCGGAGCAGGTTTGTGGTAAAGTATTTCACCAGGCACCTCTTCTGTGATTTCACTTCTTTTCTCCCTCACTTGGTTATCTCTAAGTATACCAGGCTTCACACATACATGTTGCTATAAAGGAAGATTCTTAATGGGTGGAGTGCAGTTATGTGTAAGTGTATGGCAGCCTGACATGCATTCTCTATATAAATACATATATCCACTGCTGTGTAATCAATGCTGTCTCCTTCAGCACCTCACTGGTTAAAGGTTATTAACTGGGGGGTAAAGTGTTTGATGGGTTCAAGTTGCCCCTGATACTCTGAGGACAAGTTATCCTGATGCACACACAGCAAAGGACAATATGATTTATTTTTATTTATAAAAATGTTTTAACCAGGAAGTAATACACTGAGAGTTACCTCTCGTTTTCAAGTATGTCCTGGGCACAGAGTTATGATGACAAATAATACATGGTTACAATACATAGTTACATAAGTGAGCAGGGTTATACATTATATACAAGACATTGCATGCACAGTTAGAGATAATATATATTATAGGCTTATGTAACAGTTACAGATAATATATATATTATAGGTGTATGTTACAGTTACATACACCTATAATATATATTATCTGTAACTGTAACATACACCTATAATATATATATTATCTGTAACTGTTACATACACCTATAATATATATTATCTGTAACTGTTACATACACCTATAATATATATTATCTGTAACTGTAACATACACCTATAATATATATATTATCTGTAACATTACCGAGAATATAGATATTAGAGGTTATGTAACAGTTACAGATAATATATATTATAGATGTATGTAACAGTTACAGATAATATATATATATTATAGGTGTATGTTACAGTTACAGATAATATATATTATAGGTGTATGTAACAGTTACAGATAATATATATATATATTATAGGTGTATGTAACAGTTACAGACCAGATTAAAATGTGAGACAGCTTTATCAATTGCTTTCAAAGGACATGATTTTTCCTAGGGAAATTGAGATCTGCTGTAGCAATTTGATTAATATCCCTTTCAAGCTAGCTCCCCTTTAGGAGAGCTGTGCATTACTGGGGAAACTATAACAGCCTAGTTACAATTGTGCAACAACAAAAAGGAGAACTGCAGATGTTGTGTTACCTTTGTATTTAAACTATCAGGGTATGGGTTTTTATACAAGCTTTGGAGAACCACAATCTCTTCCCAGGCTGCTGCATAATTCTAAAGCAAATGACACCTTTTTAAGAAACATTAGTTAACATTATATATTAGTGACATTTGCAGTGGTTGTTGATCTTATTAGTAGGTTTTTCCCCCCTTAAGCTTGTCTTTTAAAAATTTAGCTAGAATAAAAGGTTTTTTTTTTTAACCAGCACTCTAAAACTCAAAATCTATCCCCAAAACGACCCTCTCTCCCCACACACAGCCTCCTCTTAATCCCTCCACACACACTATCTGCAAATGTACATAAAAGGTTTCCATTTTCCCATCAGGGATCACAATAAACTGGATTAAAGGGGAATTAGTCCCTCTTCAATAAAGTACAATGTGAAGCCAATAAACTAGAATACCTGACTTTTCCTTGTAAGAATAATATCTCATAGAAATCTGAGTTTTGTTTCTCTCTCTCTATATATATATATATACACACACACATACACATATATACATACACCTTTTTTATTTGGACTAACACTTTATGTCATAGGACAAGCTATGGAGAGTTCTCCCTCTCTCCCAGGTCTCAATACAACTGTACTGCTGAGGAAGAGAGGAGAACTCTCCATAGCTTGTCCTATGACATAAAGTGTTAGTCCAAATAAAAAAGGTATCGCCTAATACTGAAGTACTCATTTATTCTGCACTATCGCAACTGGACCAACACGGCTATTTCCGTTATATATATATTTTTTTTTTAATTTTTTTAATTTTTTTTATTTAGTAATTTGCATCCTTCCCATCTTGTCTCCCCCCCAGAAACCCTAAACACAAAGGATTGCAATAGAGATTAGTTCTTGCCACATCTCCTATTCCCTGTGATACCCCCGGTCCTCCCATATGTGGGACAGACCCCTGAGAAGTCACCCCCCCCCCCCCCCCCCCTGGATTTCTCTGCAATTGAAACCTGTATTTCTCATTTCTACTAAATCTGCAGCCGAGAGAGAGATCAGATCTCAGCAGCTAACGTGGAATCCGACAGATTTCCTCAAAGAAAACACTTCAAAACCTTACACATTTGGAAACCTTATATTTGTCATTCCCCCCCCCCCCCCCCCAGAATCTTCCCCCAAACCCCCAAATTTACAGGAAATTCGTTGCACGCGTTTTTATTTTCTCTCTTTCAGCGACTCAAAAAAAGGTTAATTACTGTACATCTAATGACTGTGCTCATGGCTCAAACAAATTATATATATTTGATGATATATGTAAAGGGGACAGATTATATATATATATACATATACACACACACAGACACACAGGATTTACATTGATATTTTCCACACAAACGAAATAATAAAGAATAAAATCGCAGGCTTCCTACAATGTATCACAAAAACACAACACAAAATATTCATATTATATACATACATATTCTTCACACCAACACAAAAACAGATAGACCATATACAATAGATATGTAAAAATATACAAACACGCACACATATATAGATATTCGTTTTCTGCGTGTATATATATATATATATATATATCCGTGCGTAATTGAAAATGTTGATGTAATTATTCGTTAAATGTGTGTGTTTATGTGTTATATATATATATATATATATATATATATATATATATACACGTGTATGTGTATAGATATGTATATGTACATGTGCCCTGGTATCAGAGAATGCTAGCAGTAGTGATTTAGTATACAGTATACGATGATACAGTATAGGATAATGCCGTATAGGATGAGGCAGTATAGGATGAGGCAGTATAGGATGATACAGTATAGGATGATACAGTATAGGATAATACAGCATATGATGATACAGTATAGGATGAGGCAGTATAGGATAATCCAGTATAGGATGATACAGCAGCTCTGGGTCTGACGGTCAGGATCTCCAGCCACAGATGTCCACACACAATTCTTGGCTTGTGACCTCCATTGGAACAAGAATTGCGTTTGGACAATCAGAGGCGAGAGTTCCGCATGTCCAGTCCTGATCCCCGGACCTGCACCAAGGACCCTGCCAGCCAAGGGGCACCGGGACCCCCTCCTCACTAAATATCACCGCCCCCATAAGGGAGCACTAGTATTCAATGTCAATGTATATAGAACATATATTATTACCTATATTCCACTCTCAATAATATCCATGCAATATCAAGCTCTCCATATATCACCTGCTCCTGAACACTGGGTGTATATTAAATATATTATCATATATAATATTACCAGTATTATTCTGTTCTTGTGTATTAATTACATGATATTATATCCCATTTAATATACCAATGTCTTTATTTACACTTAACATTGCACCTGCAGTAACTGCCATGAATCCTCTTTCCTAGAACACCTTTATTCACCCTCTGTATTACACCTCTAATAACTACTTATTACACCCACACGTACAATATATATATATATACACACACAACATTTTTGTTATGTCCTAGAAACCACACAGAGAGCAGATTCTGGGATTTAACAGACACTGTTACATTTCGATACAGAATAGTGTGTGTGTGTGTATATGTTGTGTATATGTATAGTTAAATATATTGTGCTGTATCTAGCATTATATATCTATTCTTCTATGATCATCTATTCTATACCCACACCAAACATATACAGCAATATCTTTACCTTCAACTAGCATCATAACTACACACACACACTATACACAATATATTTAACTATACATATACACAACATATACACAATATATTTAACTATACATATACACAACATATACACAATATATTTAACTATACATATACACAACATATACACAATATATTTAACTATACATATACACAACATATACCCCATATTTAACTATACATATACACAACATATACACAATATATTTAACTATACATATGCACACACAATATATTTAACTATACATATACACAATATATTTAACTGTGCGGAGATCAGAAGACTATTATTACAAAGCATCTTGTTACTCTTACGAAAATTACAGTTTTAATATATATAATATATATATTTTTAAAACAAGATTTTTTTCTGTTTAGCAAAACGAATTCCGCGTTAGTTTGAATTCTGTGCTATCCAATGTCATTTGAAATCAGGATTAAAAAAAATTGTAACTGAGGATTTCGGAGCTGGATAATTGATCTCTCTCAGAATGAGAAGTGGATTTGTTAAGGTAAAAAACCCCCCCCTCTCTGCTCCCTCCCCCCAGATCCTGATTGCAAAATGAAATATGAATGCACCAAGAAAGAGCCCAGACCTGCAGAAAAAACACAGCACTCCCCACCTGCACCCCTCTACCCGGCTCCCTGGTACCCCCACAACAACTCCCCTGTATTTATACTCACTTTGCATGGGAAGAAAGGGGAGATAAATAATAATAAAAAGTAATAAAAATAATAACGTGAAATGCAACATTTTGCTGTAAAAAAATAAATAAATCTATAAAATCCAATCTCCTGGTTACACAAACACCTTTACACACTGCACCATCGCATACATACAATTTGCAGACACTATCCCAAGCACACTACCTGTCTCCCCCTGTCCCCAGGTCATTCACCATGTATCTCCACCTTCTCTGATCACAGTTAAACGAAATAGTCAATTGAAATATATGGGGTGAAAAAAACATGGAAATGGACTTCTATCTCCAGTGAGGGGCTGAGGATGGATGATATTATAGATGGGTTTTTTGCACCTGTTACCCTGGTATTTTGGTTGTTGCTGCATGGTTTGCAGATCCACAGCTGGTACCTGAAGGCACCTAGGGGTGGGTTGTCTTCTGAGATCCATCCTGAAGCATCCTCTGCTGAGTATCTGCTTCTCCTGCTCCCCAATGTTGCATCTTTCCACCCCATAAAAAAAGAGGAATCCTTCATCATGTGCCTGCTCCCACTCCCACCTCAGGAGACCCTCAGCCTGAGCTCTGCTCCACTCCCACCTCAGCCCAGGAGACCCTCAGCCTGAGCTCTGCTCCACTCCCACCTCAGGAGACCCTCAGCCTGAGCTCTGCTCCACTCCCACCTCAGGAGACCTCACCTGAGCTCTGCTCCACTCCCACCAGGAACCCTCAGCCGAGCTCTGCTCCACTCCCACCCCCAGAGACCCTCAGCTTGAGCTCTGCTCCCCTCCCACCTCAGCCCAGAGACACCAGCCTGAGCTCTGCTCCACCCCCACCCCAGAGCCCCTCAGTTCTGACTCTGCTACCACTCCCCACCTCAGCCCAGGAGACCCCTCACCTGAGCTCTGCTCCACTCCCACCTCAGCCAGGAGACCCCTAGCCTGAGCTCTGCTCCACTCCCACCTCAGGAGACCCTCACCTGAGCTCTGCTCCACTCCCCCCCCTCAGAGACCCTCAGCCTGAGCTCTGCTCCACTCCCACCTCAGCCCAGGAGACCCTCAGCCTGAGCTCTGCTCCACTCCCACCTCAGGAGACCCTCAGCCTGAGCTCTTCTCCACTCCCACCCCAGGAGACCCTCAGCCTGAGCTCTGCTCCACTCCCACCTCAGCCCAGGGACCCTCAGCCTGAGCTCTGCTCCACTCCCACCTAGGAGACCCCAGCCTAGTCTGCTCCACTCCCACCTCAGGAGACCCTCAGCCTGAGCTCTGCTCCACTCCCACCTCAGCCCAGGAGACCCTCAGCCTGAGCTCTGCTCCACTCCCACCTCAGCCCAGGAGACCCTCAGCCTGAGCTCTGCTCCACTCCCACCTCAGCCCAGGAGACCCTCAGCCTGAGCTCTGCTCCACGCCTCTGATGCTGTGTGGGTCCTTCCAGGCTTTTTTACTGGAGTCACACAACAATGAGTGTGTTGCAGAGGAGGGTAAGAAAAGAATGGGGTTGGCCTTCACTTGGTACTGAATTTGAATAGCACCACAGGGTGATAAATGCCCATTGTGTTTTAGGAGTAATGAATCTCCAGTGTCTCCATAGCACAGAGGCAGCAGCTGCAATCCAGAGCCTGACACCTCTTAAAGACACAGCACCCCCACAAAACTAGAGACCCCCCCCCCCCTAACCCACTCCAGTCCTCAAGACCCCCCAACAGGTCAGGTTTCAGGATATCCCAGCTTCAGCACAGGTGGCTCAATCAGACTGAGCCACTGATTGAGCCACCTGTGCTGAAGCAGGCACTGATTAAGCCACCTGTGCTGAAGCAGGGATATCCTGAAAACCTGACTTGTTGGGGGGGGGGAGGAGGGTCTTTGAGACTGGAGTTGCCCCCCTCCCCTCACATGATCTGATTTCTCGCTAGTGGAATACGTGAAGGCAAAATCAGTCAAGGAATGTAAGATCATATGGTGCTGGCTCCTTAACCTGTTAGCTGCCGGAGCAAACTATTAGGGCAGCAAGGAGTTAAGTGTACTCATGGCAATGAGGCGGGGGGGGGGGGCACTTAGTTACCCTGTCACTCACTGCCGCAGAGGCCTGCAACGCCAAACCATGTGTCGCAGGCCGGTCTGGCAGCAGTAAGGAAATCCCGTACGGACTTTTACTGGATGACGTAAGGGGGTGCAGGACTAAGGGAAAAACCATAAATATTTAAAAAGATCAGGGTTGAAATCAGATGTCGGAACGGGGATTGAAGTTATCTTTCCCCTATCCCTCTCCCTGGGATCGGTGGGCTGTAACTGGGCTACTGTATGTCTCCCTTAGCCCATTTACACCCGGAATATTTATTATTATATTATACATAAGCGTATAAGTTGCTGCATGTCGGTAGGTGTCTGCAATAAATAGAACAGTGTATTGCCTGCATACGCTCGTGCTCTTTGGGGCTTCCCAACTTGCTAATAGATATAGGTACGACCTCGACCTTTCACGTCAGACGTGTTGACCATGGAAGGAAGGCCTCAATGATTCACACACTTTCCCCAAGGACCTAACCGCGCAGATCCTGGGACTAACCAACCACAGAAACGGTTTGATTCCTATGCAGAATAAACAGCGGATAGCGTGTATATATGTGTGTATACTGTGGCAGTGAAGGTGTTAACTAGTCCCATCCTGCAGAGAACAGAATTACCATTTAAATGATAATTCAACCTGTACCAGTGACTATATATATATATAATAATATATAATATATCTATATATATATTATATATATATATATTCTATATATATAATATAAATATAAGGTTTCTGGTGTGTAAAAAAGTGACAAAAACCCTCCACTGTAAAGCATATAGCAATGGAAATATTACTATATAAATATATATATATATATTAATATCACAAGAAAAATGAACAGCACCTTACTGCACCATGTATAACCTGATAGTGTGCTAGGTTTCTGAGTACGGAGAATTAAACAATTTTTGGCTATTTGATGGAAAAAATAGATCAGCCCAGACCAACACCATTATAACAATTAGCCGTACTTGCTAATAGCATGAACAAACCGTGCAATAATGGACAGAGAGGGAACAGGGGGCACACACTGGGACTAGTTAACCCTTCACTGCCACATGGCTCCCACCCATGCATTGCTAGCCCCCCTGGCACAGATAGGTTTAACAAAGGGACGACGCTCCTTTCACTAAATTACCGAACACGTTTGGCAAGAAAGCACAGCCCCCCCCCTCCCCCCCCCGGGGGATCAATGCCCCCTGTATACCCTACGGAGAAACACAAAACCACCGCACAGTAAAAAAAAATTGGGGGGGGGGGCCGTCTTGCAGCCGGAGCCGCCCCCCCCCCCAGCGATCTTGGGTGACCCGTATATTTCTGGGCTGGGGAGAGGGCTTGATGGATGGTTGTTGTCTCCTAGACCCCCCTCTCTCCCCTGCCCCCCCCCTTTCCCCCACCCCCTCCCCCCCCGTTTAACCAGCTCACTGCCACAGGCGACCGGAGTACCACTGCAGGTGTGGGCAGCTCCACTGGCAACGCAGGGGTTAATGGGCGGCGAATATTACGAATTTAGATCTGTTATTAAGGCTGCAGACCTGAACGCGTGAATGTGCTCACAATGTAACAAAGTACTTCTTTATATCGGGCGCACACGCAGGCGCTGCAGCGACGAGTCAATGTGATGACGCTTTCTCTGCGCGATCACCCCCACCGTGACACGTGGTATTTTTATTTGCATATATAATGCAAATATGTGAGATATATGTATATATAAACAAAACCGATTGGTGAGCTAACCCAGGGGGGCTCACCCTCTCCCCCCAACAGGACAGGTTTTCAGGGTATCCTAGCTTCAGCACAGTAGCTCAATCGATGGCTCGTCAAAGACTGTAGCCAACTGTGCTGAAGCAGGGACTGATTGAAAACCTGACATTTGGGGGGGAGCGGAGATTTGAGTTGAGCGCACCCTGAACTAATTTACAATCCTGGGCACGTACACACTGCATACAATCGCAGGTCCCTAGCTGAAACAGTTAACACCGCAGTGTGCCTGGGAAGCTCACCCACCAACGCTTGAGGTGTATACTACCTTTAAATCTGGTGCTAGTCGCCAATTTCCTACAGGAGAGGACGCTCTGCTGAATAGAGTGGTGCTGCAAGGCATTGACACATTGGAGCCGGGGAACGGGAGATACCAGAATACGTTCATCCCAAGATGTTGACACGTTCAATGTAACATAAATCATGTAATGTCCCTAATACCTGGGGGGGGGGGGGAGATCTGTCTAGCCTCACACGTTACGGTTGGTCCAGCCTCCCACAAGCAACATAGTAGTGGCCCCAATTCCGAGGCCTGACGCACGCCATGGGGTGAATGAATGGTTATTAGTGAGAACTCAAGCAGATAAAGGTGTTATCCTTCTATGCCAGTCGACCACAGAATACATATCGTGCCCAATGATATACTGATACACTATACGTGCACACAGTGATATACTGATACACACGTATACTGCCCAGTGATACTGATACACACTCTACAGTGCACCAAGTGATATACGAATCACACGTATACGTGCACCAAGTGATATACTGATACCACTATACGGCACCAAGTGATATACTGATACACACGTATACATGCACCATGATATACTGATACACACTTATACGTTCACCAAGTTATATACTGATACACACGTATACTTGCACAATTATATACTGACATCGAATACGTGCACCAGTGATATACTGATACACACGAATACGTCACCAAGTGATATACTGATACTACGTATAGTGCACCAAGTGATATACTGTTACACACGTATACGTGCACCAAGTGATATACTGATATACACACGAATACGTGCACCAGAGTGATATACACTGATACACACACGTATACGTGCACCAAGTGATATACTGATACACACGTATACGTGCACCAAGTGATATACTGATACACACGTATACGTGCACCAAGTAAATACTGATCACCACGTATACTGCACCATTATTACTGATACACACACGTATACGTGCACCAAGTCGATATACTGATACACCACGTGATAGGGCAACCAAGTGATATACTGATCACACATATACGGCACCAAGTTGATATACTGATACAAACGTATACTGTCACCAAGTGATATACTGATACACCGTATACGTGCACCAAGTGATATACTGATACACACGTATATGTCACCAAGTGATATACTGATACACCGAATATCGTTGCACCAAGTGATATACTGATACACACGTATACATGCACCAATGATATACTGATACACACGTAACGTGCACCAATGATTACTGATACACACACTTACATGCACCAAGTGATATACTGATAACACGTATACGTGGCACCAAGGATATACTTGATACACACACGTAGTACGTGCACCAAGTGATATACTGTACACACAGTACATGCACATGATATATGATCACGTTACTTCACAAGTGATATACTGATACACACGTATACGTGCACCAAGTGATATACTTATACACACACGTAAGAAAAATACGTGCACCAAGTGATATACTGATACACACGTATACTGCACCAGTGATAACTGATACCCATACGTTGCACCAAGTGATATACTATACATAGTACCCCGTATATACATCACGTTACTACCAAGTTATATACTGATACACACTATATACTGCACCAGGATATACTTATACACACTGTATACATGCACCAGTGATATACTGATACCACGTATACATGCACCAAGTGATATACTGATACCACGTATACTTGCCCCAAGTCCTGTACTGATACACACATAGCGTGCACCAGGATAACCACGTACTGCACCAAGTGATATACTGATACACATATACGTGCACCAAGTTATATACTGATCACCCACTATACTGCACCAGCACCCAAGTATATACTGATCACCGTATTCATGCACCAAGTGATAATACTGATACCCACGTATACGTGCAACCAAGTGATATGACTGATACACACGTATACGTGCACCAAGTGATATACTGATCAACACCGTATACATGCACCAAGTATTACTGATACCACTATACTGCCCAAGTGATATCTGATACACACAATACGTGCACCAAGTGATACTGATACACCGTTACTGGCACAAGTGATATACTGATACACAGTTACGTGCACCAAGTGATATATTGATACACACGTATACGTGCACCAAGTGATATACTGATACACACAAATAACGTGCACCAAGTGGTATACTGATACACACGTAATACATGCACCAAGTGATATACTGATACACACGTATACGTGCACCAAGTGATATACTGATTACTACTACGTATACGTGCACCAAGTGATGATATGTAATACTGATACCACACGTATATCATGTACCAAGTATAGTACTGATTACACACGATACATGCACCAAGTGTTATATACGATACACAACACATAACTGCACCAAGTGTATACTGATACACACGTATACTGCACCAGTGATATACTGATACCACCGTATACGTGCACCAAGTGATATACTGATGAACACACTGTATAACTGCACCAAGTGAATATACTGATACACACGTATACTGCACCAGTGATATACTGATACACGTATACGTGCACCAAGTGATATATTGATACACAACGTATACATGTCACCAGTAGTGATAAATACTGATACACACGTAATACGTGCACCAAGATGGTATACTGATACACACGTATACTTCCCCGTGATATACTGATACACACGTATACGTGCAACCATGATATACTGATCCACAGTATATCATGCACCAAGTGACTATACTGATCACACGTTACATGCCCAAGTATATACTGTACCACACGTATACATGCACCAGTGAGTTACTGATACACACGTATACATGCACCAAGTGATATATACTGATACAACACGTATACTGCACCAAGTGAGTTACTGATACACACGTATACATGCACCAAGTGAGTTACTGATCACACGTATACATGCAATGCACCAGTGATAGGAGAGTACACATGTAACCAGATGTATAGACAGATATACACAATGCACGAAGTCACAGTATGACTATAAGCACTGCACAAGTCAAGTATGTACTATAAGTATGCATTGCACCAAGTCACAGTATGTATCTATAATGCACTCACCAAGTCACAGTATGTATCTATATGCGTACACCAAGTCCCGTGTATATCTATACGCCTGCAACCAGTCACAGTATGTATCTATATGCACTGCACCAAGTCACAGTATGTATCTATATGCTGCAACCAAGTCACCATATGTATCTTATATATTGCAACCAGATTCACAGTATGTATCTATATGCAGCTGCACCAAGTCACAGCTATGTATCTATATGCCGGCACCAAGTCAACGATGTATCTATATGCACGTGACAAGTCACTAGTAGTCTAATATGCAGGCACCAAGTCCGTATTATCTATGCACTGCACCAGTCCAGTATGTATCTATATGCACTGCACCAAGTCACAGTATGTATCTATATGCAGTGCATCTAGTCACAGTATGTATCTATATGCACTGCACCAAGTCACAGTATGTATCTATATGCAGTGCACCAAGTCACAGTATGTATCTATATGCACTGCACCAAGATGCCTTGTGGAAAAGCTACAAAGTAACTGGCACTACCAAGGATCTCAATCACTACAGATGCCTGCGGAACATGTGCACAAGGCAAACAAGGCATGCAAAAGCACAATATTACTCTGACAATCTCCACCAGAATACATCAAACCCAGCTAACTTCTGGAAGGTTATCAACAATATATTACAGCCTCCTAACCATCAACAACCAAGTAATATCACTAAGGCGGATATTACTCTGACAAACCCCACTGACATTGCAAATGCATTCAATGATTACTTTGTGGGGTGTGCCACTAACTTATTAGCGAAACGCAACACAAACCCCAAACCTGAATCTCATCCTGGGAGTATCCCTATAGCCCCACCCCCTCCCAACACTGCCCACAATTTTCAATTTGGCCCAGTACCTGAAGAGGAGATTATACAAGCGCTCCTCAAACTAAAACTAAGCAGCCAATGTGGACCCGACTTACTACAATCTAGGTTCCTACGACTTGGTGCCCCAGCCATTGCCAAACCAATTGCGTCCATAGTCAACTCTATCCTGTCTGCAGGCCATATCCCTAAGACCTGGAAAACTGCCAGAGTTGTCCCAATCTTCAAAAGTGGGGACAAAAACGCTGTCTCAAACTACAGGCCAATCTCACTTCTCCCAATTCTATCCAAAGTCATGGGAAAATGTGTCCACTCCCAATTAAGTGATTTTTATACCAAGACAAATTTCCCTAGCCAATTCCAATCTGGGGTTCGTCCCAAACACTCCACGGTAACTACCCTGCTAAAAGTTTGCAATGAAATCCAGTGTGGAATGTAACGGGGACAACTCACTGGTGCAGTATTCCTAGATTTTGCAAAGGCTTTTGACACAGTTGATCATGCTATCCTGCTTAACAAACTCCAGAGCTCTGGAATAGGGAAACATGCTTTAAACTGGTTTCAGTCCTACCTATCAGGAAGATCCCAACATGTGTCCATCTCAGGCTCTAACTCCAACCCCCTGGATATCACCTGTGGTGTCCCGCAAGGCTCTGTTCTGGGGCCCCTACTCTTCTCAGTGTTCATTAATGATCTTCCCACAGCTTGGAAGGAAGCCTCAATACACATGTATGCAGATGACACAATCCTATATGCACACAGCCATAGCCTCTCTGACCTTCAACATATACTTCAGTCTGACTTTTTGAGACTCGAAAACTGGATTTCCCAAATAAAACTGTTTTTAAACACTGACAAGACTGTAACAATGGTATTTGGGACCAAGACTAAATTTGTAAAGCTTCCAGTGACTGAGCTCCAGATTAGAACCAACGCTAACACCACCCTAACCCCTGTCACTAGTTTTAAATACCTGGGCTTATGGTTTGACTCCCACTTAACATTCGGGATGCACATTGATACCCTGACAACCAAGACCTATGCCAAACTAGGGGTACTTTACAGGAACAAATCCTCCCTAAGTCTCCTGGTCAGAAAGCGTATCGCACAGCAGATGCCAATTATTGACTATGGAGACATAGTATATGGCTCTGCTCCTCAAACCCACCTTAGCAAACTTGACACCCTCTACAATTCAATTTGTCGTTTTGTTCTCCAATGCAACTACAACACACATCACTGCGAAATGCTCAAAGAACTAGATTGGTCAACACTAGAGTCTAGGCGCAAAGTTCACCTTTCCTGTCTTGCCTTTAAATTCTTCATGGCCAAGCTACCCAGCTATCTGAACAAGCTCCTCACCCCTACCACATGCAGCACCTATCACCTGAGATCAGACTCCAAAAGACTATTCATGGTCCCAAGGCTCACTAAAGTATCCGGACGTTCCTCCTTCTCCTTCCGTGCACCCCAAAACTGGAACAACCTACCAGAGACTCTCACATCCACCACCAGTTTAAGTTCTTTCAAATCTAAGGCTGTCTCACACTTTAACCTGGTCTCTACCTGTTTCATACGCTCATAATATATATTTTCTTTAACTGTGCACGCATATATATATATATATCTTGTATATAATGTATACCCTGTTCATTTATGTAACTGTATTTGTAACCATGTATTATTTGTTTTACTCTGTGCCCAGGACATACTTGAAAACGAGAGGTAACTCTCAATGTATTACTTCCTGGTAAAATATTTTATAAATAAATAAACAAGTCACAGTATGTATCTATATGCACTGCACCAAGTCACAGTACGGGGACACTCAGGCGGAAACACTCAGGCGGGGACACTCAGGCAGGGACACTCAGGCGGGGACACTCAGGTGGGGACACTCAGATGGGGACACTCAGGTGGGGACACTCAGACAGGGACACTCAAGTGGGGACACTCAGATGGGGACACTCAGGCACTCAGGCAGGGACACTAACATTGGGACACTCAGGCTGGGGCACTGTGGCGGGGACACTCAGGCCGGGACACTCAGGCCGGGACACTCATGTGGGGACACTCAGGCGGGGTCACTCAGGCGGGGTCACTCAGGCAGGGACACTCAGGCAGGGACACTCAGGCAGGGACACTAACACTGGGACACTCAGGCAGGGAC
>CM071585.1:14883231-14893512 GCA_036426205.1 Ascaphus truei
TCACACAGACACTGGCGGCCCATCACTGGAGTCACACAGACCACTACATAAATAATCCTCATTGTCCCCAGCATGAATAGTACTGACTCTGTAGCAGGACAGCTGCAGAAAGCACCAGCCCCGTCTCATAGAGAGCGGCACAGGGCGAAGGAGAGGAGATCCGCCCAGAGAGATGTATGTACAGTGTGGCGGTGTGTATATTATATACACCACACCATATATACACGATGAAGAAAAGTGGTTTGCTCTATATCTATATATATATGATATGCAATATATGCAATATATAGATATAGTAGTACGGAGTCAGGGCACACCGTAACAGTTATAATCCATAAGTTGGAGCGGGTGCTTATCGTGCTAAATTGTACTCTGTGGAAAGGTAGAAAAAGCAAGGCCACCAAACGGTCCATAAATGTTCCTTAACAATACAACGTTTCGCCTTGAAAAAGGCTCATCGGGAAGGGAACGCGCACTAGTAAAGAACATTATTGCACCATTGGTGGCAGGCATTCCAGCAATTAAAACAAAAATACATTATTTCGGCGTTTTGAGTTCTTCAGTGTTAGGTATTAACGCGGCTATTTCGTGTATGGATGTGGGGATAATA
The DNA here is from genome assembly GCA_036426205.1 of Ascaphus truei. Classification (NCBI taxonomy): domain Eukaryota; kingdom Metazoa; phylum Chordata; class Amphibia; order Anura; family Ascaphidae; genus Ascaphus; species Ascaphus truei. Next base: position 14,883,842 of record CM071585.1, read on the forward strand.
AAAATATATGTATTGAACACAACAGAGTATAACTGAGAGCAGGTACATGTGGGAGGGAGGATAAAAAAACAGAGCAGAGAGGCCTGCGAGACACAACGACCAACACCCACAACACGCAAAAAAACCTAGAAAAGCAGACACCGCCCAACAACTACACCTCTCTTCGCTCCCCCCCTCCCTCCTCCTCATCTTCCCCCCCATTGCCCTCCCCTCCATCCTGTTCCCCATGCCCTCTCCTCTCTCTCCCCATGCTTCAACCCTCTCTCCCCATGCCTCCCATGCTCTCATCTCCCAAGCCCTCCCTCTCTCCCCCCCTGCCCTCTCACCTACCTCACTCCCCCCCATTCCCCGCCTCTTCCCCCTCTATGCCCCCACCTCTCTCCCCCATGTGCCCAACTTCTCTCCCCCTCCTCCACCTCTCTACCCCTCAACACTCACGTCTCTCACCCCCCCCTCCACCTCCTCTCTCCACCTCACCTCTCTCACCCCCACCTCCATGTCTTCCCCCCACCTCCAGTCTCGCCCCCAACCTCCACCTCATCCCCACCTCCACCTCTCTACCCCCCACTCCATGTTCTCCTCCCCACACCCCCCGTCTCCCCCTCTCCACCTCTTCCCCCCACCACCTCTCTCTTTCCTCCCCACCCCCCCCCAAACCTCCACCTCTCTCCCCCATGGCCCCACCTCTCTCTCTGTGAGCGAGAGTGTGTGTGAGAATTGTATGTGTAGCGAGAGTGTTTGTGTGTGTGTGTGTGAGAGAGAGAGAGTGTGTGTGTGAGAGAGGATGTGTGTGTGGTGTATGGGGGGTGTGTTTGTGTGTGTGAGGAATTAAGAGTGTGTGTGAGGGAGTGTGTGTTGCGTGTGGTGTGTAAAGTGTGAAAACAGAACAGATGTTTGGAAAGTATTTCTCGTACCTCTGGCGTGAAGAGTTTATAAACTCGGAAATCAAACTTAACATTTTTTTATTTCTAATTCAAAATGTGAAAATACTTACATATAAGAAAAAAAAATTTAAATCGAAATTCCAAAGTGAGATGAAGTCGCCTAAATCCCTGATTCCGGCGGATTTCATGTGCTGACTACATCGGACATGTGATCCTCTGTGACATGTGATCCTCTGTGACATGTGATCCTCTGTGACAAAGCCAGAATCTAAATCCAGAACAAACACGCTAGGGCGCGGACCTGCAAAACGGAACCCGCTGTGTAATGCAGAGCAATGTGCATCGTACACTGCAGAGCAATGTGCATCGTTACACTGCAGAGCAATGTGCATAGTTACTGCATAGCATATGCATCGTTACACTGCAGCAGCATATGTGTATCGTTCCGTACATCGAGCTGCAGAGCAATGTGCATCGTTACAACTGACTAGAGAAATGTGCATCGTTACAGTGCAGAGCAATGTGCATAGTACAGATGGTAGCAAGTGCATTGTTACAGTCAGCAAGTGCATCGTTACATTAGCAGAGCAATGTGTATGTTACAGAGAGCAATGTGCATCGACACTGCAGAGCAATGTGACTCGATCTCACTGCAGAGCAATGTGCATCGTTACAGTGCAGACAATGTGATCGTTACAGGCAGAAGCCAATGTGCATCGTTACACTGCAGAGCAATGTGCATCGTATACTGCGAGCATATGCATCGTTACACTGCAGAGCAATGTGAGATCGGTACACTGATGCAGAGCAATGTGCCATCGTTACAGTGCAGAGCAATGTGCATCGTTAAAGGCAGAGCAATGTGCATCGTTACAGTGCAGAGCAATGTGCATCGTTACAGTGCAGAGCAATGTGCATCGTTACATGCCAGTCATTGCAGAATGTGCATCGTTACACTGCAGAGCAATGTGCATCGTTACACTGCAGAGCAATGTGCATCGTTACACTGCAGAGCAATGTGCATCGTTACACTGCAGAGCAATGTGCACCGTTACAGTGCAGAGCAATGTGCATCGTTACACTGCAGAGCAATGTGCATCGTTACAGTGCAGAGCATTATGCATCGTTACAGTGCAGACCAATGTGTATCGTTACACTGCAGAGCAATATGCATCGTTACACTGCAGAGCAATGTGCATCGTTACACTGCAGAGCAATGTGCATCGTTATAGTGCAGAGCATTATGCATTGTTACAGTGCAGAGCATTATGCATCGTTACACTGCAGAGCAATGTGTATCATTATAGTGCAGAGCAATGTGCATTGTTACACTGCAGAGCAATGTGCATCATTACACTGCAGAGCTTTATGCATCATTACACTGCAGAGCAATGTGCATTGTTACAGTGCAGAGCAATGTGTATCTGTATATATAATAAAGTCAAAGTAATGTGCATCATAGAGCTATGTGTATCTGTTCCAACACTATGTATTATGTAGGTACATATATTTCTAAGCAAAGTATAGATTTACATGTATAGTGGTAGTAAGTAGAGTCATTTAGTAAGGTTCTAATTCTGGGCAGAATTTTGCATCTATTATTTTGGAGACATTGTCTCTGATGGATATTCCATCTGTTTAAATGTGTTTCCTAGAGATGCTTATAGTGCAACTCCAGTCCTCAAAACCCCCCAACAGGTCAGTTTTTAAGGATATCTCTGCTTCAGCACAGAAACTCAGTTAAAGACTGAGCCACTGATTGACCTACCTGTGCTGAAGCCAGGACTGTTTAAGCCACCTGTGCGGATGCAGGGACTGATTGAACCACCTGTACTGAAGCAGAAACTCATTGAACCACCTGTGCTGAAGCAGGGATACCCTGAAAACCTGACCTTTTGGGGGGTCTTGGCCATGAGGTTGGGACCCCTGCCCTATAAAGAGTATTGTTTGTACAGATGTGCAGTTTGTGATGCAGACACAATTTGCCCTTTTTAATCCACGAAAGATGTTGTGGATCACCCGCCAAGAAATCAGCGCGTGACCCGACCCTAAATTCAGACCCTTTAAGAGAATGTCCTTTTTGCTAAATTCTCGCAAGGAGTGGGGAAACTCGGTTGCAAATTGGCAGCATTTAGAGCCTACTCATTTTGGGGCACTAGAAAAAGTCAATCATTGGCCATTGTTGCGAATCGACTTTGAACTCTGCGCAGCGTGAGGCGATTCGCGGGATCACGCGATTTTCGCCCGCGTTCATTTGCGCAAGCCACGGGTGTACGCAGCTTGTTAACGGGCGTCTCACATTTGGTGCAGATGTCCCCGGAACAGATCTATTTGACGTAGAGAGAACAAAACTTGCATTAGTTCTAGACGCAAATGTTGATAAGTATGTCTGTAACTATAGTTGTATTTATATAGTGTGTAACGGGGACTTATATCTGTTTAAATAAAGCAGCCTCAGAGCTCTGAGAATCCAGCAGAGAGATGGTTAATTGCAGCCACTCAATTAACTGGTCTCCACCTGGACTAATGAGAGCTCTGTAAAAAGCCTCATGTCAGAAACAGGAGAGAGAGATTCCTTAGCTCACATTTGGGCTGACAGAAGGAGAGCAGAGAAGCCTGCACACAGGCACTGTCTTGAGCCCAAAGACTTTGCTGAGACCTTTATTTCCTGGACACAGAGGAACCAGGAACCTGCCAGAGACTGACATGGAGGGCCACCTGCTTAAGGTACCTCCTGAGACTTTGGGGTGATAGGCTGGTAATGGGGATATCCCTCCAGTCCTGCAGATAGGGTCTGGGGATGTAAGTTAGTCCTTACAAAGGGATAGGGGTTTGTTATTTTGTTGTTTTTGTATGTTTTGCCTGGATAAAGGAACAGGCTCAATAAAGCCAAGATATCATTACACCCAAATCGGTCTCCATTATATGTACCTCTGCACACATCTCTTACATAGTGACATACATACATACATACACATCTCTTACATAGTGACATACATACATACATACATACATACATGTACCTCTGCACACATCTCTTAAATAGCGCAACGCAGGTACACAGCGCGTCACAGCAGTAATACACGGGACATAGTAATATAACACATTGTGGGAATAAGCGCGTCAGACATGAAAGTCACACTAGGAAAAGGAGTCCCTGCCCCGAGGAGCTTACACTCTAAGTGGTAAGTGGGAAGAACGTACAGAGACAGTAGGAGGGTGTTCTGGTCAGTGCGCCTGCAGGGGCCACAGTCCGTGTATATGAGATGTATAATAACAGCCCATTTCCCATAATATTGCTCTGACGCTCTCCTCTAACTCATCCTATAACCGCTCCTGGATACATGTAACCTTGCGTCAGAGTGACACAATTTGCTCCAGGCCGGCATTTAAACAACCAAGGAGTAACCGCCGGCACCGTGCCGGATAATCATCTCGGGGACCAGCGGGGCCCCCGGAACTGAAATAAACGCAGTTCAGCTCCGGAAACCCCCTACTCCCCTTCTATATTAATCACTCATGTCGGGAAGCCAAGGCGAGTAGCTCCTCGAAGTGTTAATTATAGGAGTCTGGACAACCTGGCTCTTGAAGACTTAAGTTAAATAGCGCTGTTCTAATGGGCGAGAGTCAGGCACCCATTGTCCATTGGTGTGATTTGCTTCCCTACACGTGTGACTTACTCTACATGGGTCAGCCTTACTCCGCTGGAGCCGTATACATGCGTGACTATCCTGCCTATGGGTACATACATGGCGGCAGAGTCAGGGTGAGGTTCCCTGGTTTATTTCGGGGGATGTCGGGATGGTGTGTGCTTGGCTCCCTCGTCTAATGAAGTTATGTGCTTCTATAAATTGTGTTTGTCTCCGCTGCGTTCTCTCTTTGCTTTCTCTGCATTCTGTGCCGGGAAGCTGGAAATATCTGGTCCGCTTCAACCGGTTTCCTGGCAACTCCAATTGAGAAAAAAAAGAAAGCAGAACGAAATGTAACCAATCCCAAGACAAAGACAAAGATTTGGGTGACATGTGACCCCCTGTATGAAGAGGGCAGCCATAAACAGGCACCCCTGTCGTCCCCCCCCTCTCCCCCACGCTGACCCCTCATTCTGGACGTAGGAGGGAGCTCAAGGTTTAGGGCCATTCACCCAATAATAGGGGACGCTAAAAGGTCTTGGGACTGGCTGGGGATCCCATCTGCTTCGAGAGCAAATACCAAAAGCCCGGTGAAGCAGAGAAATGAGTGTCATGGCGCACAGGGGCGTAAAGGGTGGACAACCACTTCCGGGCAGCGCCGTGTGAGATGCACAAACATGTCCTCGATCCAGTACATATGCCCCATTTGCACAGATTAGATACATCGTAGGTTGTGAGGGATACACGGGCCGACGAGAGAGGTCTCCATGGCTGGAAGTAGAACGTGCAGAGCTTTCAGAACCAAACTCCTTCATGTGGACTGTGATGTTCTGAAAATGTTGTACATCTATGGAGACCTAACTGGTCGTTCCAGCCAGAGGTGTATCACGGCCGGTTGATATGTCCTGTTGAGTTTGTGCTTCCAGTAGGGAAGGGACCCGTGGTCCTTCAAGCCAAGGTGGCATGAACTTCAATGTGGAGGAGCCTGCAATTCTTTACAGCACTGAGGGGGTTAAGGCGGTGTCTTCTAGAACTGGGTGACATAGTCAGAGACATGAGGAGCCTATAACCCAGGGAGACCATCTCACTATAGGGGCGACAACGGCTTCAGGAACGGACACACTGGGTTTGGCAGCGGAGAGCTGCTTGGGGCTGCAACGGTGCAGAATTCGTCACGTTCTCCCCGAGGTCTTGAAAGATGGAGGCAGTGCAAAGGGAACCCCGATATTATATCTGGGGGTATTTAGATGCACAGCCCCATTTTCAGGGCACGGTTGGGTTATATGTAAGAACACTTTCTTACAGCTGATGTTGAATTTTAGACTTACAGTACGCTCTCTTAGTTTCCAAGGATTGGGGGGGGGGGGGGGGGGGGGTCATGTGGGGGGGGGGGGGGGTCAGGGGGGGGGGGGGCAAATAAAAAAAATGGCAAAAGAACAGATAAGGCAAATTAGTTCCCCAACAAAATAAAAAGGGGATTACAGGCTTTGTTGTTCCTCTTTCACTTGCAAAGTAATCCCCTCTAACAGCAAAGAGGTTAGAAAATGGCTAAGAACCTATAGACAAACATGACTGTATACATTATATATGTGAAAAGACTCCTCACACTTAGAGTGTAAGCTCTTCGGGGCAGGGAATCCTTTTCCTACTGTTTTATGTCTGAAGCGCTTATTCCCACGTGTGTTATAAAGGGCTATGTGCCTGGTTGGCGCTATATAAATAAAGCTATACATATATACACGCATGCGCGCACTGCGCAGAGGTGGGATCTGGAGCCGCTGGGCGTCTCCTCTGGTCCGCGGCGCAATCTCAAAAAGGGCGATTGGAGTTTTGTGGATTTTTTTGTATTATTATTGCCGGTACACGCCGCGGATACCGCCCGCCGTGGGCGCGCTGCTTCGTACGGCGGATTTTTATGAATCTGCGCGGATTAAAACCGACCAAACCTGTCTGCGGATTTAACCCCTGCCAAGCGGATTTGGGGGGTAACACGCGAGAAAATCCGGCAAATGCGTTTGGGTGGATTCGCCCGTCTCTCGCACTGACTTACACATATATGGTCACTCACATCCATATGGGCCCTTTGATGCCGTCCCTACTCACGGGCATACACGTGGTCACTTAGACCCATGTTGGCATTTAATAAGCTATGTACACAAAGATATATATGTCCCCTCTGCCAGGCACACACGCTTGCATGTGTGTGACACGGACGCACGCCCTCTCGCCTTTTTGTCACATATGGCGCTTTAGCTTTTTCATCCGGTGGAAGCTGATATTCACAGCTCAGAGTTTTTTTCCTGCCAGGAAAGAAAAAAAAAAGTGTAAAACCCAGTAAAAGGTTCCCAGTCCCTCCCAGTAAAAGGTTCCCAGTCCCTCCCAGAGACAGAACAAATATTCGGGCTATAAACCCAGAGAATCCGACCCTGCCGGCACTGTCAGGGACCGCACTCAGGGACCGCACTCAGGGACCGCACTCTGGGACCGCACTCTGGGACCGCACTCTGGGACCGCACTCTGGGACCGCACTCTGGGACCGCACTCTGGGGCCGCACTCTGGGACCGCACTCTGGGACCGCACTCTGGGACCGAGCAGGCCCCGGAGGGCCAGGGATTTTCCACGTGAGTGGGCAAAAAGGAAGGGAGGGAGGCGCGAGTGTGCAACAGGTGTGGGGACAGTGAGTTCCTAACAGATGTGGATGTGTGATTGTGTAACAGGTGAGATCCTGTGAGTGTGTAAAAGGTGTGTGTGCTGACAGTGGGGAAAAAAAGGCAGAGCTGTGAGTGTGCAACAGGTGTGGTAGCGTGAGTGTGCACCGCAGTAGATGGGGTTGCAAGGTTTGGGCGCTCTAAGTGTGGAGATTTGGGTATTACAGGTGTGGGGGTTGTGAGTGTCTAACAGATGTGTGTGTGTGTGTGTGTGTGTGGGGGGGGGGGTGTGAAGTGGGTAACAGGTTGGAGGGTAGTGAGTGTGAAATAGGTGTAGGGGCTGTAAGTGTATAATAGGTGTAGGGGCTGGGAGTGTGTAAGAGGTGTAGGGGCTGTAAGTGTATAAGAGGTGTAGGGGCTGTAAGTGTATAATAGGTGTAGGGGCTGTAAGTGTGAGGTCAGGTGTAGGGGCTGTAAGTGTATAATAGGTGTAGGGGCTGTGAGTGTGTAAGAGGTGTAGGGGCTGTAAGTGTATAAGAGGTGTAGGGGCTGTAAGTGTATAATAGGTGTAGGGGCTGTGTGTATAATAGGTATAGGGGCTGTAAGTGTATAATAGGTGTAGGGGCTGTAAGTGTATAATAGGTGTAGGGGATCTAAGTGTATAAGAGGTGTATGGGCTGTGAGTGTGTAAGAGGTGTAGGGGCTGTAAGTGTGAGGTCAGGTCCTATATTAAGTGTGACTGTGTATGAGGGGACCGTGTCACGTCTCACTAATAGTTTGTCTTCTAAACACCGTATTGTGCGATCCACACGTAAACTGAAGCATATTCTATTTGCATGTGTATCCTCGGGGTGTTGGAAGCAGCTTGGTGGGTTTGTGCGAGACAAACGCTTCAGGAACAGCGGAGAGCAGTGCAGAGTAGAGCAATGCAGAGCAGTGCAGAGCAGAGCAGTGTAAAGCAGTGCAGAGTAGAGCAGTGCAAAGCAGTGCAAAGCAGTGCAGAGTAGAGCAATGCAGAGCAGTGCAGAGCAATGCAGAGCAGTGTAGTGCACAGCAGAGCGTGGTGGGGATGTAGACCGGAATCCCAGAGCTTGATACAGTGCGTCGGGAATGGGTGCTGCAGCGCACGGGGGTGGCGCAGTGACGTGGCAACGTGTCCATACTAGAACGGCAGTGCGCAATGGGAGGGGCCAGCATTGAGACACTGGAATAGCAGGAATAGCCCTGGTTGCAGTGGCGACACTGGGCAGGGGTGCCGTAAGGCTGAGATTATACAGCCGAAATGCAGGGCGCGCGCGCACATGTGTGATGTCACACTAGCGACGTCGCAGAGCGACATGTGCACAAGCTACTGCGCGCGCGGCAGCAGGCTGAGATCTGTTTTTTGATTGGACAGTCGCAACCAGAAAACAAATTTGGAAAACGCTGCATCTGTCGCCCGCATTGCAGCAGCGAGCGGGGAGACCGGCGCATTGCAGCAGCGAGCGGGGAGTCCGGCGCATTGCAGCAGCGAGCGGGGAGACCGGCGCATTGCAGCAGCGAGCGGGGAGTCCGGCGCATTGCAGCAGCGAGCGGGGAGTCCGGCGCATTGCAGCAGCGAGCGGGGAGTCCGGCGCATTGCAGCAGCGAGCGGGGAGTCCGGCGCATTGCAGCAGCGAGCGGGGAGTCCGGCGCATTGCAGCAGCGAGCGGGGAGTCCGGCGCATTGCAGCAGCGAGCGGGGAGAATGCCGCCGGACCCTCCCCGCCGCTGCTGCAAGCTGTCGGTTCTCCCCTGCTTCGGGGCTGCAATGCGCCGGACTCCCCCCCGCTCGCTGCGGCAATGCGCCGGAACTCCCAGCCGCTCGCGCCGCAATGCGCCGGTCTCCCCCATGCTCGCCGCTTTGCAATGCTGCCGCGGTCTACCGCTCGCCGCTGCAATGCGCCGGTCTCCCCGCTCGCAGCTGCAATGCGCCTGTCGCCCCGATCGATGCTGCAATGCGCCGGTCCCCGCCTGCTGGCAATGCGCCACGGTCTCCCCGACTCGCTTGTGCAATGCGCCGGTCCGCTAGGCAACTCCGTTCTCACCGCTCGCTGCTCAATGCGCCGGTTCCCCGCTCGTGCGGAAATGGCGTACGGTCTCCCCGCTAGCTGCTGCATGCGAACGGGAGCAAAATCTAAGCAGCATACTGCTGCTGACAAGGAGCACCTTAGCTGTAGGATCCTCCAGCTCGCCTGAATATTGCAATCGCCCGTCCGGTTCTCCCCGATCACTGCTCGAAAAGCGACTGTACTCGTATCCCCGCTAGTCTGACTTGCAATTGCGCCGGGTATCCCACGCTCGCCGCATGCCCTGCAAAGGCCAACTCTCCACGCTCGCCCAGCACTGCACAACTGCGCCAGGTCTCACCGCGCGCCGATAACTGCAATGACGCCAACTCTCCCCCGCTAGCTGCTGCAAATGCGCGGTCTCCCCGCTTCGCTGCGTGCAATGCCCCAGTCTCCCCCGGCTCGTTCTGCAATGCGAGCGTT
>CM071585.1:14893618-14961021 GCA_036426205.1 Ascaphus truei
GCGGGGAGACCGGCGCATTGCAGCAGCGAGCGGGGAGACCGGCGCATTGCAGCAGCGAGCGGGGAGACCGGCGCATTGCAGCAGCGAGCGGGGAGACCGGCGCATTGCAGCAGCGAGCGGGGAGACCGGCGCATTGCAGCAGCGAGCGGGGAGACCGGCGCATTGCAGCAGCGAGCGGGGAGACCGGCGCATTGCAGCAGCGAGCGGGGAGACCGGCGCATCGGGTAAAGGCAGTTTTCACGGAGCTAACACACTTGTTTTCGTGCCGCGCGGTGTCTTTCTATGGGCGACACCGCGGGCATTTTTTCTGTATAATCGCAGCCTAAGTGAGCAAGAAAAGCAGCGGTGCAGTGCGCAGTGCGCAGTGCGTCTGCGTTCCCTCCTCCCAGGGCAGCGTTACCCCTTCCACTGCAAAAGCCGGACCCGCCGCCCGCACTGGCAGGGAAACAGTTAAGCGTTGGCACGTCCTGGGCCTCTCGCCTGGCAGCATGGCCTCTCCTGCTCAGGAATGCGCTGCTCCGGTTTCATAGATTATCCGCGCCAGAGCCCGGAAGGAAAGGAGGGAGTGGATTGGTGACGCTGGTCTTGGAAGTGGGAGCTCCACAAATGATAGATTGCCAGCGGTGCAATGTAGGCGGTCAGTTCTCCGGCCGACTGATCTGGCTCTGCGCACACAGTCTGATGAATGGATGATTGACATGTTCCCCTTTATTGTTACACTGCGCCCGTTATTACCGGTATAATCACAGAGGATGCGATTTGGGTCAGGCAGCAGAACGGGGGCAGCTCAACTCCCATCCTCAACCGCCCCCCCCCCCCCCAACAGGTCAGGTTTTCAGGATATCCCTGCTTCTGCACAGGGGGCTCAATCAGTCCCTGCTTCAGCACAGGTGGTTAAATCAGTCCCTGCTTCAGCACAGGTGGTTAAATCAGTCCCTGCTTCAGCACAGGTGGCTCAATCAGTGGCTCATGAAACCCTTGCGCCGGCCTTGAGTAGCGTATATTAGATAGATGTATCTAAATGAAGATCTTGCTGGCCAACGCCAGTCCTCAAGGGCCAGCAACATGTCAGGTTTTCAGGATATCCCTGCTTCAGCACAGTGGCCTCATAGTTGGCTCAGCGACTGAGCCACCTGTGCTGAAGCAGGGACTGATTGAGCCACCTGTGCTGAAGCTGGGATAACCTGAAAACCTGACCTGTTGGCGGGTGTTGAGGGCTGGAGATGAGATCACCGCTGCCATAGAAGATTAACAAAACACTTTTGTTAATATACTGCGCGCCGGAAGAAGGGCCCTGTTGTGGGCCCAAAGCTTACACTCTTTTTACACATCAGTTAACCCTTAAAGACATCACTCTTCCCTTGTATTTTTTTATGACAAAAGTATTTTATTATTATTATTATTATGTCATGCGTATGGCTTACACGCGGGTGTGACCTTTTCATTCTGCTTATATATGTGCCTTCCTGTGGAATATTACAGGGTTTAAAAGCATAGCACAGTTTATTACGGGTCGGCACAAAACGTGTCATTTAAAAGGTCAGCTATGACCTTTTTGCTGCTGACAACGCATCACAAGATCCCTCTAGCAGCCAACGGGTTAAAAGAACCCCCCCCCCGCCCCCCTCCTCTCCTGTATGAATTCCCAGGGGTGCTTTGACACCTCTGACACCTTTGTCTTCTCAGTGGGAGCAGAAACAGTTCCTCCCGGTTCACGAGTCTCATGACTTTCTATAGGGATGGACGGGTTGGGCTGTGTGAGGGGGGCGAGGTGTCAGGGGTCTCTGTGGCTTCACAGGTCATCTGGAAACAAAACCTTTAGAAACGTCTCCTCTTCATCACGAGCCACAATGCGCGCCGCCAGCGGGAGCCTGGCACGGCCCTTCAGTCCCTCTCAGGCCCGGGCAGTGTCCAGCATCTGGGAGGCAGGGACAGAGGGCCATTGTGTGCGGGGGACAGTCCTTTGTCCTGGTTACAGCTGTGTGAGGCAGGGACCCAGAGAATAGGGAAGGGGAGTGGAGTTAAAGCTTCAGGGTCATTGAATCGGTGCAAGGCGTGATCCTGCAAACCCTGAAATCAGGCATCTAGGAGCCAAAAACTGGGGGGGGCCACCGCCAGCGAGCCCTAGCGTGTTTGGCAAGAAGGACCGCTCTCTTCTCCATTCTAGTTCCAGCAGGTGTATGGGTAATAATAATAATAGTGTATTTTTCTCACGTACCACTGTAGTGTGCTCACCGCATCCCTGCCCCCCGTACAACCTACAATATCATTTTTAAAGGAAATAATGCGATTTGTCTAACATCACAAAATGCCGACACCGGGATTCCCCCCCCCCCCCTCCCCCCACCGTCTGAAACACAGTCACATTACCTCTGTACTTCTCCCTAGTAGAAAAAAACAAAATGGCGGCTGCTTATGATACCTTTGAAACCCTACGGTCTTGGAGGGGCCGGCAGCGCTTTGTCAGTCATACATCTTTGGGATAATTGTGGGAATGGTAGCACCAGCTTCTTGATCATGATTTACCCGTACCTCGATTCTTGGGGGGAGAAAGGGGGTGTCTTGAACCCCTTAAACCAACTTTTCATTAAATAACACGCAGACAAGAACTTGGAAGAGACTGGTCGCAGCTTTACTGATAATACAAAATCAAACCAAAACTAGGATACCCCACTATGTTGCTCCGTAAACAATCCATAAACCCATGTGATACCCCTGGATTGTACCAATATATATGCCAATAGCTGCTCAAGCCACTTGGTGCAAACCAACACCACTATTGGAAGGTCACTGCCATGCCGGCTGCCCAAGCCAAGTATGACCCCACTTTCCCCCAAACAACCTTACTTCCGCCATGGCCACTTCCCCCTCCCCGCCACGCTGGAACACGACATAAAACCCAACAATCCCAACATTAACAAACAGGGCGGGAGGGGCGACTCCCAGGCCCGGAAACGAAGAAGTAGGGAAATTCTACCCCCAGCACTAATAACGTAGACCCCCTTCCTTACCCCTCCCCCTTTCCCTCAACTATCAACATTGGGCTCCCCTCCCGGTAGGCAGTTATGTGGCCCTTCGCCCAAGGCCTTGCTCTCGTGAGATATGCCGACACAGAACTGGAATCTTTCTGTGTCTCCAGCGAGGGTGGAGTGTGTGTGTCTCCATCCAACTGGGGGTACATCCACCCTGGAAGAGAGGAGAGAATAACATACGAGGACGTTGCAGGAGGACAGCATCTTTCAGAGACTAGGGTCCACGCTTTGAAGCGGACCTCTCCATGGTACCCCATGGAGGTTGAATGACATTCCATGATCACAAGTGATGTCATAGGAGATGGTTGAAGGATGGCTGGTTGAGGCTTGATTAATGGTTCTGTTCCACGGTTCATTGGAGTCATTATTAGCTTCTCAATGGCCCCCTCACGTATATTGTTTCTTACCATAACTCAGCCGCTTTCTCCATGTCAGCTCAGCACAAATGAGCTGGGACTTATGGTAATGACCGACCATGTGGTCATTATCTGCTCATTTCTCTGCTCTTAGTCCTCTGACCAAGAACCTTCATGTTACTTTATTACTTGTACTAATGCAGGGGCGGGGCAACTCCAGTCCTCAAGGGCCACCAACAGGTCAGGTTTGCAGGATATCCCTGCTTCAGCAAAGGTGGCTCCCTCAGTGGCTCAGTTGAAGACTGAGTCACCGAGGGAGACACTTTGGCTGAAGCTGGGAATGAGTGAGCCCCCTGTGCTGAAGCTGGGACTGATTGAGCCCCCTGTGCTGAAGCTGGGACTGATTGAGCCACCTATGCTGACGCAGGGATATCCTGAAAACCTGGCCTGTTGGGGGCCCTTGAGGACTGGAGTTGGCCGCCCCCGTACTAAAACATTTGCAGATATATAATGGGGCATATTGGACTTGTGTAAGGGACCCGTCTGATTGGCCGCTGAAGCAGCCTGGCTCCTATTGGCTCAGGACAGCAGCAGGCTGTGATTCACGACTTCTTTTATTGCAGCTCTAGCACGCACGGTTTAGCTGGAAAATCCATTAGAACAACCTTGGTTCCAGCAAAAAGCAACTAACAGGCCAGACTCCGTCTGGCACAGAAAAGTGACACGCAAATACAGCGCACGCCATGGGAGCGGTGCTTTGGGATGGTGCTGGGGTTACTTTTTTTTTAATACTTTTTATTTCCTAACTAGCCAGTATTACCAGCTTCACGCTGATGAGACCCAAATGGTTGAAATAGCTGTCTGTGAGTAGGTTTACCGGCTCTGCACTTCCTTAACCCTGGCGGTGCTGAAGAGCTGTGTAATGCGGCAGGCAGTATAGGGGGCTTTCTGAGCCTGTGTGGGGACTGCGTAAGGCCCCAAACTGCACCTTAGCATGGTGGGGGGTATAGCGGTCACTTACAGCAGGAGATTCCAAAGTCGCTCCCCACAATGCTTTGTATACACAGCAGCAAAGCATTGTGGGACGTGACTTTGGAAGCTCCTGCAGTGAGTGACAGCAAAACCCCCCATGCTGCCTGCACACACAGTTTGGGGATTATTATGTGTGTCCCCCACAAGCTCAGGACACTATATACTGCCTGGGATCGGACACACAGTTTGGGGGATTATTAAGCGTGTGTGTCCCCCACAAGCACAGGACACTATATACTGCCTGGGATCGGTCACACAGTTTGGGGATTATTATGTGTGTGTGTCCCCCCACTAGCTCAGGACACTATATACTGCCTGGGATCTGTCACACAGTTTGGGGATTATTATGTGTGTCCCCCACAAGCTCAGGACACTATATACTGCCTGGGGTCGGTCACACAGTTTGGGGGATTATTATGTGCGTCCCCCACAAGCTCAGGACACTATATATTGCCTGGGGTCGGTCACACAGTTTGGGGGATTATTATGTGCATCCCCCACGCGCTCAGGACACTATATACTGCCTGGGATCGGGCACACAGTTTGGGGGATTATTATGTGTGTCCCCCACAAGCGCAGGACACTATACTGCCTGGGATCGGTCACACAGTTTGGGGGATTATTAAGCATGTTCCCTCCACGCGCTCAGGACACTATATACTGCCTGGGATCGGTCACACAGTTTGGGGGATTATTAAGCGTGTTCCCTCCACGCGCTCAGGACACTATATACTGCCTGGGATCCGTCACACAGTTATGTTAGCGAGAGTCTGACGAGTCGGAGATAAGATTTATTCATTAGGGGTTCGCAGAACAAATATTTTCTAGCCGGGGGAGCACAGTGTAAAAAAGTCTGGGAACCGCTGTCCTATACAGAGGGAAATAAAGTCTGGGAAGCGTCGTAAGAGCGTATATATATAATATTATACTATATAATATTATATTATACTATATAATATATTATTTATTATGTTATATTATATATATATATAATACAGTATATACACTATATAATTTATGTGTGTGCTGCATATCTTATTGCCTGAATAAAATATTTGGTGTATTTTAGTGTTAAAAATGCCTTCAGGAACAGAACCTTTCATTTAAACAGTGTTCCTATGGGAAAACGTGTTTCGCTTTACAACGCCATTTTGAGTAACGCATTGTGTCGGATAACCGAGGACTGCCTGTATATATTTCCATTTGAAATATGAATATGAATATATTGAAAATAAATGATTCAGTGCTTGTTTAAGTACTTTGATTTTTCGTTAATGCACATTTATTTGTCAACGAACAGTAGACTCTCAGAATCTCAAGGATATAATCAAGGACAGATAAGAAAGGATTACTACAATACACATTATAAAATATAAAACAGTACAGAGTCACACTAAACAAATGAAATGTTAAATATACCACTTACTTAAAATGCATTGAGGTGGCATACGGTTGATCAAAGATGTATTACAATTACTGTATGAAGTATGATTTGTTTACCATTAGCAAGCTATTGCAACCCTGAATGTTACCTGCTCAGGGCTAGATCCACAAAATGTACTTGTCAGGGCTCATAACGTGATGTGACCTAAAACAGTAATGGACGATATTTTCCCTGAGGATAACACATATCCACAAAGCTAATTATAGGCAAAAGCAACGGCCTTCATGTACCTCATTATCATAGGCTTAGCATCACGTTATAGTAGAGCAATGTTGCTTTACAGTAGCTACCAATAATGTGACGTTACGTATGTGGTAGCCTCACTCCAATCTAAACCCTGAGATTGAAATAGGTGCTTAACTAAAGTTAAAAAAGTGAGGAAAGGAGAAAGAAATAATGCTGGGAGAAACGTTATGTTAGGTATATCATGGCTAACTGTGGTGTTACACCCACCCAAACCCTGGGAAAACCTGTATTCAGGGTCTGGATGTAATAATGCAAATGTTAGCTATGACTTAATTAAGGTAATGTTTAGTCCCTGATTTAACCTTAACAGACTTTAGTAGATATGTGCTGATAGTGTGGGAAGTCTCTTCTGTATGTCATTATCACTAACGGCTGTTATAGGGAAGGGGAGAAAACATGACTTACCTTACATTATTAGCATATGAAGATATTAAGATAAGTTAGGTTAACGTCATGGTAAGTCATTGAACGGAGGATCTGACCCTAGAACTCACTGATACTGCACAGTACTATGTATTCCCATAGAACTTGTTGGCAATTAGTCTGCAGTGAAATGGTACAAAATCAACAGGGCTTGGTTCAATATAGGTCAATATTGCCGTGTTAGCATTTGGTGTAAAGAAATTGAGAATGCAGCAATATTTTTTTTAATTACCTCAGTATTTATTGAGAAATATTTATTCATAAATGAGTTGCGATATGCAGGTCGTTGGCACACATGTAAAATCTTAATGCTACAGTAAAAAAATCCATTGTCAATGCTTTACCGCTGGCGATATGACGTTAGATATTAGGCTGATTAATAACATTGGTGTTACAGAACATAACAATAACACAATTGGTTTCATTTATTGACCGTTAGTAAATGTAGGGCATAGAGACTACTAGGATTGTGTGTGAGTTGTTTAAAAACAATACATGCCAATTAAAAGGATGATCTTCTAGGAGAAAAAACATCCTTTAATGCAAAGTTCTTGTTAATACAAACAGGAAAGGCCACCATTTAAAAAAAACTTAAATGAATGCACGTAACACAAGTTTTAAGAAATGTATTTATATAAATAAAAAGTTGTCTAAATAAAAGAAACAGAGCTTTCAACCAGGGCCGCCAACAAAAATCGTTGGACGCAGGAGAAATATAAGAAGGAGGCCCCCCTACCCTCGGCATACTAGGGAGAGGGTAAATTAAAATTAGGTATGGGCATGGAGGGAGGCAGGAGTGGGTAAAAGGAGGTGATGGGCAAGGGGGGGTATAAGGAGGTAATAGGAATGGGGGTTTAGATGGTAATGGGTCTGGGGGTAAAGGGTGGTAAGTGGCTTGGGCGACATTATAGGGAGACAATGGACCTGGTGGGGTGATAGTGCCTGGTTATTGGCCTGTTGGGTATGGGGAGGTCGTGGGTCTGGGGGGGTATAGGGATACAATGGGTCTGGGGGGGATAGTAATGGTCCTGCAGGGATAGGGAAGTAGTGGGCCTGGGGGCGAGGAAGGGTAGGAAAGTAATGGGTCTGGGGGGGTTGGGGGGGGAGGGGGTCCGGGGGGGGATAATGGGCCTGGAGGGATATGGAAGTAGTGGTCCTTGGGGGGGGGTGAGGAAGGGTAGGAAAGTAATGGGCCTGGGGTGGGTATAGGGAGGAGATGGGGTATAAGGAGGTAAAGTGCCTATATTGAGGTAATGAATCTGGGGGGCAGGGGGCCTAGTACTCGTACAAGGAGGGCGCAATGGAGTCCACAGAAGGGGGTCCGAGCTTAAACAGGCAGCGGCCAGAGGTGCAGAGGGGTGAGCCATAACAATTATGGTTGCTGGCAGGGGGGCCTGGTTCCTTGACTAACCGGGCATGTGATAGCTGTTCCAGCGGATCCCCCCTCCCCTCCTCCCTGTCGGTGATCCTGCTTCTAACAGATCTTTTTTTTACAATATATAAACAAAAATATTCATATTTTCTAATAAGTTAATAAAACAACATTAGGATTGGATATTCTTTTAGGATCAGTTTTAAAAAACAATCAAATCTGACTGTTTTAAGAACACAGTAAAATGAATTAATAACGAATTGTAAAAAGATATAGCTTTAAGGGTTATTTCTGCTTTTTTTATGGATCTCTTTCTTTTGCTTAATAGTTTTCTAAAGTACAGTTTTTTTATAAGTATTATAAATAATAGGTGTTTGGAATTTACGACTTCTTAACCTGTACTTTACTTTGCCATCCTAATACCTGATTCTGTGTTTTTAAAGTACAGTGCAACAGTGGCAACCTTAACATGTCCAGTACAGTACATTTGTGCGGGATGTTATTGTTAGTAATACATTTAAGGTGTTTTTTGAATGGTGATGATACTTTCAGCATAGAATAAATAGGTACTGTAGATAGTAGTTTTGTAAAAAGTGACCGCATTCACAAAATCTAAGATAGGGGTGGGCAACCTGAGAAAGTCTCATATTTTGTGTGTGTTTTGTTTAAATAAACTGGGAGAACTTTGGAGAACAGAAAGAAACCACAAACTTTTGTGTTAAGTTCATATTATTATATACTATAACTGAAGGTACTGTATGCTGGACCTTGCTTTGGCCAAATCCAGTGAAACGAGGAGAAACTGGTTTCCACAGTTACTAGGCAGTGCTGTGCCATGAGACACCTTTCAGTGTCAGTTCATTTACTTAACCCATGACTTTACAGGCCATTCAAGTGAGCTGAAAAGTGTCTTTTGTTGTAGGGGGGCATCTTCCAGCATACCACCCCTTAGTAGACATGGTCTAGGACATTTGGCCGCAGCTGTTTTGATGTAACCAAACGGCCACTGCGACACACCCCACCACTGGAACCTGCCGCTGCCAGTCACATCGCCGCTAAGGTAAGTGCCTAAACCCCGTACCCTAAGCCCTTCCCCTAAACACCCCTACTTTAATCGCTTAAACCATTCAATTCACTCCCTAGCTTAAGCACTAAAACCCCTTAAATTAACCCCTACTCTTAGCCCTAAACCCCTTAAATAAACCCCTTATCATATGCCCTTAAACCCCTTAAATGGACCCCCTATCCTAAGCCCTAAAACCCTTTCGATTAACCCCTACCCTAAACAGTAATAAAACTTACTTTAGAAGCGGCCGGCAACAGGGATTCCAGTGGCAGGGATTCCAGCGGCGGGGAATCCAGGGGCGGGGAATCCAGGGGCGGGGAATCCAGAGGTGAGGATTCCACGGGCGGGGAATCCAGGGGCGAGGATTCCAGGGGCGGGGAATCCAGGGGCGGGGAATCCAGGGGCGGGGAATCCAGGGGCAGGGAATCCAGGGGCGAGGATTCCAGGGGCAGGGAATCATAATTTATGTGTGTGCTGCATATATTATTGCCTGCGTAAAATATTTTGTGTATTTTAGCATTAAAAATGCCTTCAGGAACGGAACCTTTCATTTAAACAGTGTTCCTATGGGAAAACGTGTTTCGCTTTACAACGCCATTTTGAGTAACGCATTGTGTCGGATAACCGAGGACTGCCTGTATATATAACAAAGAAAGGGTCCGCCGCGCTCTCCAGGTGCAAAAAAATACATTTATTGACTCATAGGGCAACCAGCGTAACCCTACAGCAGCGTACGCATCGGCCCAGAGCCTGAGAAAGGACCGCGTGGGTCCGAAACGAACGCTGCGCTAGGGTTACGCTGGTTCCCCTATGAGTCAATAAATTAATTTTTTGCTCCTGGAGAGTGCTGCGGACCCTTTCTTGTTATAAATTTACTGGGCTGGTTTGGCGTTCCCTGTCCCTCTGCGTGCACCTCAATTACTGTTAAATATACTTTCTCTTATTTTTATATAGTCTGCTGCATTTGAGTGCACCCAGCATTTTTTTAATCGAACACAATATATATATATATATATATATATATATATATATATATAAAATAAAAAACAGATAGTCGATACCGTTCTGTGGCTAACGAAATGCTTTTATTTGTGCGAGCTTTTGAGGTACACTGATCTCTTCTTCGGGCGGTGTTACAATGGATTAAGCAGGGTAGTTGATGAATCGTGTCTAAGGGACACAGTCCACACGAAGAAATCCCTTTATCGGTGCACTACAGACCAAATTGTTTATTTATCATTTTAATGGTCCTGTAGAAACTGCAAACAAAACGGTCTAAAATCAAAATGTAATATCCCAACGAATTTAATATCACATGTAGTTTTTAATTAAAAAAGTCAAATGTATAAATTCCCAAAGTAATACAAACGACTCAATGAACGCATTAGTGTGCAGACGTGTGTGTGCGTATACAGCCTTATAAATGTGTGTAACTGTGACAGATGCCTTATGATGAGTCTGATACACTCACTAGTATAAGGTGGCAGTGTAAGCCTAAGCAGTATCTGATCTTGTGGATTCCATGGTCAGGTCTATGCTTATTGTGCTTTCCTGGTGCACATATCCCCTATGTCAGTGTCTGGTGAAGAGTGGTCACAGATTTCTAATTACAATTGATTAAGCCGAGAAATGTACTTTGAAACAGAACAGCGAGGGATGTTATCTATGTGGGTGAAGCCTGACCCTCCCCCTGTGCAGTGCGCGATTTATGACTTAAGGTGTTAAATGGTCCCTGAATGTTTGTGATGCTAGTGTGTGTGTGTGTGTGTGTGTGTGTGTGTAAATCTTAATTTATAAAGCGCCCACAGTGTATACAGTGCTTTACAAAAGGTGTGTGTGGAGGGGGAGTGTATAACAATGGTGTGGGTAGGTGTTGAAATGTGAGAGGCTGTTGCATTTCTGTGCATGTGTGTGGGTACCATGTGCACAATACATTTTCCCCATCGTCCCCCATGATCTTCCCATCGTCCCCCATTTTCCCCATCGCCCCCCATGATCTTCCCATCGTTCCCCATTTTCCCCATCGTCCCCATGATTTCCCCATCGTCCCCCATGATCTTCCCATCGTTCCCCATCGTCCCCCATGATCTTCCCATCGTTCCCCATTTTCCCCATCGTTCCCCATGATCTTCCCATCGTCCCCTATGATCTTCCCATCGTTCCCCATTTTCCTCATCATCCCCCATGATCTTCCCATCGTTCCCCATTTTACCCATCGTCCCCGTGATCCCCCACCCCCCCAATGCGGTGTCATGACAATAAATTCCACAGGGACCGCAGCAGAAAGCGGGCAACTAGATCTACTGTTGGCAACTTCTCCTGGATTCTGCCCTTCATACAACCTCCACATTCATGTGCGTATTTTCTACTTCCAACAAAAGGTTCTGATCCAAGCATTGTACACCGAACCACACTGCAAAACCGGCCATCATAAGCCACGTGACATCCGGACCGCTGACCCTTCTGCCTGCCTGACATATGCTGGGGCACAAGTCCAAAGCACCACTGTCCCTTCCTCCAGATCTTTTAAGGGGCACAGAGAGGAAGCACGTTTTGGGTCATACGGAGAGCGGATTAAATGCATTACTAGGAAACGGTCTTCTTTACCAACACGCAGAAGGGAGGAGGGGACAGGGGACTCTGCTTCTCTGAGGCTTACGGTGTGTGTAACCCAATGTACGACTCTCACGTCTTTTAGTTAACACTAGAGGGGTGTCCCCCAAAAACGTCACAAGATATTACTCACAAGGACTCGACTGGTCAGGCAACGTCACGTGGTGTCTCTTGATCCCATCAAACAGCAGCTCTGCGCCACCCCTGGAATAAGATTAAAATTAAAAAAAACACATGAGTTGTCCTGACATCCTTCCCCCAGCAATGTGGTATAACAAAGCTGAGAGCAGAGAAAGAACCCCCCCCCCCCCCCCCCCCCCCCCCCCCCACCCCCACGGGCCCCCCTGGATAGGGAATAGATATTCTTAGCATTTCCATTTCATGTTCTTTAGGGTACATATAACAAGTAACCCAAATTCCACATGGAGAGATGTCGTGAAGACCCGCAGTGAGATGGCAGGATTTATTTTACTGCGCTGCATCCCTGTGGTTAGAGGAACAGACATTTTAATGTCTAACAGTACAGGGAAGACTTGAACTATTTAAATCTACTACGAAGAGTCTTGGGACTAAAGGTCACAGCACCAGAGAATAGAACGGACATGTACATGCTCAGCCTGGGTTGCTTAGATACTTTTCAACTCGCTTTACATGAGGTAGGCAGCAAGGTTAATGTTTAGTTCCACTGTAATGCACCATATAATGCACTATATACTGCACCATATAATGCACTATATACTGTAGGTTCAGCATGCAATAAAACTAACACTACAGGTCATTAAATTCAAAGTGTGCAGAGAACGTAGAAAGAGCCTGGAAGTGGTTCGCATCTGTCGCTGTTGGACACATTTATAAACAATCTTACACTGTATGTAGTTTTGTTTCTTACATTTGACATTGTTGACAGGTGATTATAGTACAGCTCTCTCACCAAAGTCACCAGAACCCCCTCCGAGGCCAAGACCAACGCCAGGGAGCTAAGCTTTAGCACACCTTTACTCCCACTCATAGGAATAGGAGCTGATGCATGCTGAAGCGCAGCACCCTTTATCTGGATCCGGACCCAAATATCGATCTATCAGAACAATGATTCAGCCCACTTGCCTGTGTGCCAGAAATCCCATCAACTGGGCAGGTGGATGCTATGTACGCGGGGTAAAGAAGTAACGAGTATTTATTCCCGCGCTTCATTTTTAGGAACAACTTCTCTGCTTTTACAGTCATGTATGTTGGATGAGAATGCACTGGGTGGATGCAGAAATAGCTACAAAATCTCTCTATCATGGTTCTGTGATCTCGCTGGGTAACAACGATGTAAGTTATACCCAAGATATATTTTGTAAGAGCAACAATGGTCAAAGTGTGATAACTAGGGGTATGGAGTACCACCACATATAAACTCTCTGTCCAAGTCCCAGTTAATATTGTAAGCATTTTGCTGTTATTTGGATGAGGAGTCTCTCCCCCACTCATTTTTTTTGGAGAATATATGTTTTATAACCCTTCCTAAAACTGCCCAAACAGTGTAACCCAATGTTAAACTGGTGCATAGCTCCTGCTATTAGCCACAGTACCACTACTTACTGAGACCAAGGACTCCATGTATTTATCTCACTGCACGGTTGGGTTGTGGGATGAGTGACGTGGAGCAGGGGCTCCTCTAAATCAGGCCCCATACAATAAGGCCCCCCGCGTTGCATCCTGGGACTTGTAGTCCAAAACACACACGGTGCTGCTGGAACGCACAGAGGCGGCTCCCGTGCTGTGACAGCCGGGAGGGGGGGGGGGGGGACAAGATTCCCCGCCCCTTACTCCCGGAGCCGGGCATCCCCCAATCCAACTCACCCGAACTCCACCTGCAGACACATAGGCGCCGCCATCTTTCTCCCCCCGCCGGAAGTGAGCCGAGCCAAGTGCCGGAAGTACACATTCCTGTGGTTGTCATGGCGACTGGGATGCTTAGTTGATGTAGTTTGCCATTTTCCAAAAACATAGTGGAGAAATGATTAAAATAGAGATACATCGAATATAATAATGACATAATATTTAGAGACATCATTTTTCCCCTACTACGTATGGAGCCAATATAACGCGCTTGCCTAATGAAAACAACAGTTGCACCTAAAATACTTGATCAGTTCTCTATCGGGGTGCCAGGTGTCCGGTATTGAACTGTCCTGTATTTGGATACTCTTTCCAGTAAAAAATGAGAGGTACTGTAATACCGGACATGTGTGTGTCCGGTATTACCTCCCTGGACATAGTGACCTGACGCACCTTTCACCATTGAGTCCAGTATTTTTGGAGAAGCCGCCTGGCAACTCTAGTTCTCTAATAAATGTATAATTTTGACCTCATGTCCATGTATATAAAATACATATATCCCTATACTATATAAGTACAGGTAGTCCTTGTTATCCAACGTTTCACTTTACAACGAATAGCATATCCAACGCTTTACAATGCAACCCTATGGGACGTTATCCAACGCCTGAATGCGTTATCCAAACGCTCACCGCCACTGATTAACATGGGACTCACTTTACAGCGGTTTCACTATCCAACGCTACTTCCAGACGGATTCCGTTGGGTAACCAAGGACTGACTACATGGCAGCCATTGGTAGGAGCGACTGTGAGACAGTAGCCAGGCTAATGGGAGGCTTCATTTAAGAAGTGAGGTTTAAGGTTAGTCTTAAAGGTGGGGAGAGAAGGTGCTTGACATGTAGGGAGAGTAAGGGAGTTCCACAGGTAAGTGGCAGTAAGGCGCTAATATCTATTGTAAAAAAAAAAACCTTTAATATTTCAGAGCCCGGTATGTATGTATGCTTTCATTTATATAGTACCAACAATATGCATCAGGGGTAGGCAACACCAGTCCTCAACGGCCACAAACAGGTCAGGTTTTCAGGATATCCCTGCTGCAGCACAGGTGGTGTAGTCAAAAAACTGAGCCCCCTGTGCTGAAGCAGGGATATCCTGAAAACCTAACCTGTTGGTGGCCCTTGAGGGCATGGGTTACCTGCCCTTGATGTACACGCTGCTGTACAAAAACTTACATTAAAATACAGGGAAATGTGTGCAGTAGGTCCTGAAAAAAAAAGTTCCTTTTAAACGTTGGGATACATTTTATTGCCCCAACAACCTTTGAAAAGCCCCCAAATCTCTTTTGGATTATCCAGACAATGTTAGGGTGGGGGGGGGGGGGGGCTGAACAGAATGCCAGAAAGTGTAAAGATACAAAGAAAGCAACAAAATAAAACAGAGTGGGAGGGAAATAGGGCCTTTCTCTTTTTAACAAAGACACAAATAATGCAAGCTGGCTTAATTGCGAATCCGAATAGGAAGAATGTCCTTACAAAATACTAGGAAATCCTACCGGAGTTTTGCATCTGAACACATACCACTGAGGACTTTCCGCCTGTGGATTTCAGAACTAAAAGGGGACATCAGAGTTACATTATCTACACATGAGTGTCTTACAGTGCGGGGGGAATTACTTGGGGAGCCTTTTGTCAAAGCCTAAATGCACCTGTTGTGGTATTAAAGGAGGACTCTTTCCTGCCCTGCGTTAAAGGTTTTGAGAGTGGCTTGGAGTTTATGGCTGCAAAATAAGGTTGACAATGCACTACTTCTTACAGTTGTAACCCGTCCCCAATATGTTGGGGTTACTATATGGGTTAAAAGGCGTTGGATAGTAAACACCTGCTCATCTAGGTAGGGTGTTAACCAATGAGCAGGCAGAGGCTTAGCTCCACCCCTTTTCTGCCCAGAGACAGGGGTGAGGGGAAGGTGATAAATAGGAGAGCAGAAGGATTCCAACAGCCAGATCCTGGGAGGAGAGACCAGGGAAGGGTCTCAACTGTAAATAGTTAAAATTGGGGTAAGGGTCCCCTTTATTGGTTTCAAGAAGTGTCCTTTAAAGTCAGGCCCCTAGTAAAGGTAGGTGGAATAGTACATGTTTCCACAGGGGAGATCATTTTGGGGTTGTCCATTAGGGGTTGCCCTATCTGTGGTCAGGAGATTCAGGAGTTATGACACGGTACCTTAAGCAGGATCCTAAAAGAATAAAGTGCAGTGCAAGTATGAAGAATCCCCCCCCCCCCCCCCCCTGCTAGCTCAGTACCAGAGTACAGTATGTGAGGTGAGCAGGGGGGGATACAGAGTAATGACCCCGTATTCTACTACAGGAAGGAAGGGATTCCCTACTGGGACCCTGGAAATATAGGGTTTAAAAATGTCACCAGAACCATGGTTCCCCATAATATGAACGAAAGCAAACCTTTCTAATGTAAACAATGATGTGCCTTATCAGGATTGCAATGAGGCAGCTGAGGAAGAATTGTACCTGCCTATAGTGTGAATAAAGACTGTTTTTGTTTAATAACTACAACAAACGACAGAGAAGCCCAATGCTACATTCAATATGACAAAAATACACAGTGTCATATTGGATGTAGCATTGGGCTTCTCTGTCGTTTGTTGTATACATATGCCACGCTCAATAGCTCTCCTTTTTGACACTTGTATACATATATATTTTGTGGGGGCTCAGGGGTTCCCAATAAGAGCTTGCTGGGGTTTTGCGTGTTTGTTTAATAACTACAAAGTTCCAGGCGTCCACCTTTACCATTAGTATATATACCCATCCCGCACGGGTCAGCACCCGACAAAGGTAATGCACCCCGATAACACAGAAGTCCTTTATTGTCAGGCAGGGAGGGTTACACGGTGAACCCCCCATCATTCTCAGGTTCTCACCCTCTGAATTAAATCCGTTCACTGCTAGAGAAGCTAGCCACGCAGTGCAAGGCAACACAGACACCTCTTGCCGTGAACAGGTTCAAATTATCCCATTACAAAGGCCTTTTCTGCCAAGAACAACCAAATATCACAGATGTGGGGCACAGCTCTGCGAAAGCTACAGATGTTCCGGGTGGTTCAACAGGCGCAGGTTTATACGACACCATTGTGGGAGTATGAGGCTGTGCTTAAAGCAGCTACAATACTTTATGTATACAGTTATTACTGACGTACTTGTACTTCTCTAGAGACGTTTGCAAACTGGGACTGTTTTCTGGGTGTCACAGTGATTTGGAGTCCGTCCCGCCCGTGGCAGAACTAGTGAAAGAGGGGTCCCAGTGCAAAGATATTTTTGGGCCCCCCTGCTCTTTGCACCTGACCTCAGGCCACGTGTCGGGACGCACAGCCCCAAGAATTTATGGGGGGCAGTTTTTCCAGTGATTGACAGCTGTCGAGCGCTGCAAAATCTCGTCCCAGAATCCTTAGTGCAGTGCTATGAGATCCGGTCCCGCACCTTGTGCACCAATGTTAGTTCGACCGAGTCTCACTGATTTTAAGCATCCGTGTCTCCCAGACATTAATGGTGGCCCATTGAAAACAAAAATCAGCTGCCCCCCAATAAAATGGGATTGGGTTATTTTGGCCCAGAACCCACAAATCTTACATTTGAACGCTAAAATCTCTGCAGAACTCTCCGAGTTTCTGCATCAGATTTCAATGGGGTCTCGCCCTTCGAGAGAATCACTTTCTCATTAAAACGCTGCTTTTTGGGGGGGGTGGTGGGAGAGCCTGGAACTCCTATCTCACCGACTTTAGCCCCAGGAGGCAGGTAAAGTGGCACATATTGGTATCTGTAAGCTCTGCAGCATGTGTCTCCCTTGCCAGGAAGGTAGGGGGGAGAAGCTGACCCATTCTGCAGGAAGCGCAAGCAATTCCTGAACAGCTGTTTGCATCATGTGCAGAGAAAGAGCATTTAATAACAAAACAAAAACCCCAGACAATGGCTGCTTGAAATGGAGGACCCCTCTGCAGGGGTGACATTGAGGGCCTGCCTGCCGTGGCTTTGTTTGATCCCCTGGCTCTCTGCATATGGAGTGAAGGGGTCAGCAAAAGTGAGAGGACTGGGGTTTTTTTTGCAGCCACTTTCAGGTATTCATGTGGTAATTGGGTGTCAAGCAGAGATCAGTGAGTCTCTCTGCCCGGGTTAAACTGCAGAGAGAGAGAGAAAGAAAGAGGGAGCTGAAGCGGGGGGAGCCGCTGAATACCATCACAGCCCGCAGGAAGCTCTAGCCCCCCATACTTGTGTTCGAGCTGGGGGAGGTGGAGGAGAGGCGGGGCCCCCCCTATGCTTTCTTATTCAAGAACCCATTGAAAGGGACACAACAAAGCAGCGGAGGCCCGGACAATAACACCCCCTGCCCGGCCTTCAATGCTCGCCTCTAAACATCCATTTAACCTTCCAAAAAAGGCTGAAAGTGACACTATAGCTGCAAATGAGGCTTTATCCCAGCTCCCCCTCCCCCTCGTTCCTTATGGAGCTGGAGGCCTTTTGCATGTTGAAGCCGGGTCCTTCCCCTGACACAGCAGTGGCGCCGGGAAATATAAGCACGGGCTTCCAAATACACTATATACAGTATGTGGGGCGGTGTGTAGCTATGTAACAGTATAGAACGGGAGGGTCTATATATAATAGTATATATACACGTGTGAGGCTGTGTGTATCTGTATAACAGTATATACATGTGTGGATTTGTGTAGCTGTATATCAGTATATATGTGCAGGTCTGTGTGTATGTATATTACAGTATATATACACAGGTGCGGGTCTGTGTGTATCTATATAACAGTATATATAAACAGGTGCGGGTCTGTGTGTAACTATATATCAGTATACATGTGTGGCTCTGTGTGTATCTGTATAACAGTATGTATACATGTGTGGCTCTGTGTGTATCTGTATAACAGTATGTATACATGTGTGGGTCTGTGTGTATCTATATAACAGTATATATACATGTGGCTCTGTGTGTATCTGTATAACAGTATACAGTTGTGTGAAAAAGAAAGTACACCCTCTTTGAATTCCATGGTTTTACATATCAGGAAATAATAACAATCATCTGTTCCTTAGCAGGTCTTAAAATTAGGTAAATACAACCTCAGATGAATAACAACAAATGGCATATTACACCGTGTCATTATTTATTTAACAAAAATAAAGCCAAAATGCAGAAGCCATGTGTGAAAAACTAACTACACCTTATGATTCAATAGCTTGTAGAACCACCTTTAACAGCAATAACTTGGAGTACAGGCAGTCCTCGTTTTACAACGCTTCGCTTTACAACGAATGGCTTATCCAACGCTAGCAATCGTACCTTATTCATTTTTACAAACCCAAAACGCTTATTCCAACGCCTACTATTACGACCCTTTGCAACGTTGTGTAATGTGTGTATATATATATACCACATTCACATCAACAACGTTGCAAAGCGTCGTAAGAGCTATATATATCTATATAATATATAATATCTTATATAATATTATGCTATTAATTATATTATACATATAAATAGTTATTTATTAGGTTATTTATTATATAATACATATATACACTATATATTTATGTTGTGCTGCAATCCTTGTTGCTGCATAAAATATTGTGGTGATGTTTAGTTGTAAAAATGCCTTCAGGAACGGAACCTTCATTTTAACAGTGTTCCTATGGGAAAACGTGTTTCGCTTTACAACGTTTCTTTATCCAACGCCATTTTGAGTAACGCATTGTGTCGGATAACCGAGGACCTGCCTGTATCGTTTTCTGTATGACTTTATCAGTCTCTCACCATCGTTGGAGAATTTTGACCCACTCTTTTTTACAAACGTCTTCAGTTCATTGGGTTTTGTGGCATTTGTTTATAGCACACTCTATTATGGTCCAGCACACGCTTTCAATCGGTTGAGGTCTGGACTTTGACTGGGCCATTGCACCCTTGACTTTTTTCTTTTTCAGCCATTTCTTTGTAGATTTTGCTGTGTGTGCTTGGGATCATTGTCCTGTTGCATGACCCAATTTCGGCCAAGCTTTAGCTGTCGGACAGATGGCCTCACATTTGACTCTAGAATACTTTGGTATACAGAAGAGTTCATGTCCCTGAAGTTTTTAATGAAAACGCGTAGGATAGTGTTACTGTGTTCTCTATGGGTAACTATACCTCCACACATACAAATACTTTTGCACTGATATTTCCTCTGACTGAAGAAGCGGCGTTGTTTTTTTCTACTTGCCCGCGGACTGTGAAAGGATCCGTGAGACGCACGCCGATGACGCGAGTCTGTGCGACGCGCTACCGGAAGTAAGACCGCTGGAACTCGTGTTTTGCGCTGGTATAATAAGCAAGCCACTGTGGACAAACGAGAGCACGATCTCAAAGGACAAAGGAGGCTGTTCAGGTAACAGAGACCGGATTCCTTTTGCAAATCCGGAACAGAATTCGAGCACGTGATGCAGCCGGAGTCTGGCGCTTTGACAGGTGACCTCTTACAAGACGGATCCTGAATTCGGTTTCAGTCTGGGCTTACAACCGTATCCAGTTGGTAACGTGCCAAAATTCATGTTTGCCTGAAATAATTATCTTTTTGTACTTGCATTAATCCCACCCTTCACTTATTCAATATATTAATTGAGTTCACTGAGTTGTTTTTTTTTTTTTTTTTGTTGTCTATGTCCTGATATGTAAAACCATAGAATTCAAAGTGGTGTACTTTCTTTTTCACACAACTGTACATGTGTGGCTCTGTGTGTATCTGTATTACATGTTATATACAGGTGCAGGTCTCTGTGTATCTATATAACAGTATATTACAGGTGGCAGGGTCGGTGTTGTATGTATGTATATTACAGTATATATACACACACGGGTGGAGTTTGTGTGGTATCTATATAAATAACAGTATATATACACTGTGGGTCTGTGTATCTATATACTGTACCAGTATATTACAGGTTCTGTGTGACCTATAAACAGTATACTGTGTGTGTGTGGTTGTGTGTAGGGTCCTCCTTCCACATTCCAAATCTATCGAATTTCATCATCTACAGCAGGACACATTCACCATAATTCCCAAGAGTGCGCCACTCGGCACTTAAACAATTTATTTACATCTCTTTACATTCACACCATGTATCTTTTATCCTCTCTCTCTCTTATGATCCTCAGCTCTTACAAGTCTTTCCCTCATCTAGGACATTACATATCTCTAGTATGTAACGTGTGCCTATTTATATAATCGTCGCGCGCACACGTCTGTATCTTGTAACAGTATATCAAACACACATGTGGTCGTATCTTTATTAATGTGTATTGTGAGTATATTAAAAGGTATGTTAGTGTATCAGTGTGTAGTGAAGATGTGTGCTGAGGAAGGGGGGTGGGGGGGGGGAGAGATGCCAGCTTTGACCTGTACATGCAACCTGTGTTTTTATCTGTATCTGCGTTTAGCACCATCCAGTTTCCAATAGCTCCTATTGCAATTACCAGTGTGTGAACATGTGGAGATTGGCGTATCCAAGAATACACTTTACTCGTTATTAACAGGATGTGAAGAAGTAAAAACAGTAGAAAGGATTTGACTAGAAGGGAACATATGGCACTAATACAGTTCCCCAATATGTTTGTTGACCTGCTACCTGGGACTGCACCTTTACCCACCCCTCCTAACACAGGTTCTGTTACAACGGGCCTCACATATGGCTCAGTCTCATCACCCACCAATGCATTACTGCAGACCAAGAGCGGCTCCCTTGTGGCCACTCTGCGTATTGGCAGCCAGCAATTCCATGTGCTCATCCCAGGTTCGTTCCCTTAGAACCCCCCAGAAATGGATGTTTTTATATGGGAAGGTGAGGTGTCCCCAGACCTCAACCGCAATTATTTCAGC
Organism: Ascaphus truei; assembly: GCA_036426205.1. Taxonomy (NCBI): domain Eukaryota; kingdom Metazoa; phylum Chordata; class Amphibia; order Anura; family Ascaphidae; genus Ascaphus; species Ascaphus truei. Next base: position 14,914,949 of record CM071585.1, read on the forward strand.
AGCCGGGGACCTCCTGCTTCCCGAGAATTTTACCGGAGTTTATAAATCGTCCCGGTCACACGGCTGCAACGTCATCCATCGCGCCCGATCCTTGTATCCCCGTTGCCGGGAGGTTTTAAACCTCCATTTTGTACTATCCCCTCCAAGAGAACCAGGTTAACTTTCCCCTGCCGAGTATCTCGTAGCAGGGCCGTCCCAGAGCTGGCATTAATCGGTTCCGCTACCCTTGCCTCCTATACCTGAAAATATATCCCGTGTACAATCAATGTTTTTTGTTGTGGTAAACGCGAGTTATCACCTCTGTTGTCCCGAGGTTACCACTTAACCATTATACGCACTGGGCTTCTGTGGAGAGCTCCCTTTGAGCCTCCGGACACCGTACGGTCGCAAAAGCTTATATCTCCCTGCACAAAGCATCAGATGTCAAATATAAAAACAGCGTTGGGAAAGGCAAGAAAGCACCTATCGAAGTAAAATTAAGGACATGGCAAAAAATGGAGATCACAGACTGCTTTAACATAAAGACGGAGAAAATAACTCGTGTCCCAGCTGACCCGTGTCCGATGCAGGTTTCCACTTTTAAAAACAAGCGTAACGTATTATACGTAGTATTTTTTTAATGAAAGCTCTAATGATAACAGGTGAAGCGACATACCGTGAAGAACGAGGCAGGACAGGGGAGAGCTAAGCTAAAGAATTGTGCACGAATGTTCCGAGGTGGTCGAGATGAACACCAGAACAGGATTGCGTGTAGTGCGTACGCGGGATAGGTGGGGGTGAATATAAGGGGGAAAGGGGAGGATCTGAGAGGGGGGGGGGATGATAGATCGGGAGAAGTGGAGGAAGAGGAGTGGAGACCAGGATGGGAGGAATGAGGCAGGACGTAATAGATGGAAGGGTGAGTGGTGGTAAGGGGGGATGATGAGAATTATAAATGAGTCGCTTTGTTCTGACAGGGGGCGGAAGGTGGTGGGTAGGTCGTCCGGGGAAATGAGAGTGGAATGTAAATAGCGTGTTAATGGCTGAAGTGGTGGGGCGAGATAAGCTGTGCAGTAGAGTGAAGAAGAACTGAGAAGTATAGAGGGAAGGCGCAAAGATGTGTGACGAAGGAAGAAGGGGAGGGTTGGAAGAAAGGGCAGAGAAAAAAAGGTGGAAGCCGGTCGCAGTGTGTAGATATTAGCCAACGATCGGGTAGACGAATGTAGGCATGGGGTGGATCCAAGGAAATGGTTTCAACATACACTGATGACTTTAAAGTATAGGGGTCCGAAAGTACGAACAAGGATGAATGGTGTTACTACGCAGAATGGCCCGAAGAGGGGTCTTGAAAGTGATGGTGGGGGGGGGGGGGATCCAATGAACATAGGGGGAGATGAAGATAGGGCGCGGTTGAGATGGAGTAGATACGAGGAGTCATGCATACGGGTGTAGGGAATGGGTAGAATGGGCGGCGGACGAGGGGGAGAAGGGGGGTATTACGAGTGAAAAGGGAGGTCTAAAGGTGGGGGGCCGAATAAAAAATAGTACAGGGGTGAGTAACAGGGTTGGGGGCGAGCAAGTAGAAGCATGACAGCTGGCTATAAGAGTACGCCAGAATACGGATCATTGTGTCGAGATGTGAGAAGCGATTTACTGGAGTAATTACGTCCAGTTGGACCAGAATACTAGGAGGGTGAGGGTGGAAGGGAAAGATGAGGCGGTGGGTCAAGGGGGGATTATACGAGAAAGTAGGTACTCGGGTGGAATAAGCGGGGGAACAGTCGAGTGGGGGTGTGGACGGAAGGAGCTGCAGGGGAGTGAGGGTTTGGACCGGGGAAAAGAGGATAGGACAAAGTCGGGGCGGGGGGTTAAAGTGTAAAACAGGGCATATTTTGATCGCGAGAGGGGCAGCAGCAGTGAAAGAAAAGAGCTGTTGTAGGGTGGCGAGAGAGGGTGGTGATGGAGGCGGTCAAGAGAGAAGGAGTTCTGGGGGATGGTACTAGGGAAAGGTAGTGGGGTGGGATTGACAATGAACGTGCTGAGAGGGTGAGGAGGAGAGGATGCAAAAACGAAGAGGAGGGCGGAACGGTATGGATGAAGCCAGATGAGGAAGAGCACAATGGGGGAGAGGAGAAGAGAGACCGATCCGGGGAGGGGGTGGAAGCGGGGCGGGAAACATCCGTGTAATGATCAGAGGGAGATGGTCGGACTGAAGTATGAGGGGTGGTGGAGTGGTGGGGGGTGTGAAAAGGGAAAGGTGGGAGATGTAAGAAGAGAGAACGAGAAATCAAAAGAGGGGAAAAGTTAGTAGGAGGGAAGGAAGGATGGAGGGACTGGCGAGCGCAGATCCGGCGGGGGGGTAAGCCCCGGGGGGGTAAGGGGAACTAAGGAATGATAGAGGGAGTGGGCTTAGGGGGGCCGTGGGAAAAGGGGAATAAGACAGAGTTGGGTTTGCGGTACGGAAGGAGTCCGTAAGCAGGTGAAATGTAGCCTGTTTAGGGAGACCTAAGGCGCCGCGTCAGGCCCGTACTTGGATTGGCCGTATTGGGTAAGAAATTAACATATAGGTTCCACAGTCCAAGTTAGTGAGGGGGGAATGGGGGGGGAATGCGAAGTTGGTGTCAGGGAGGGAGTAAGGAAATGAAAGAATGAGGATGGGACGGTTGGAGTTTGAATGTCACGGTGGTGGAGACATAGTGCACAGGAAAGGAGTGTCGAACGAGAGGGCACAACTGAAAATTAGAGGCGGGGGAGGATCCCTAAGATAGGAGGCCATAAAAAAAAAGCGACCACGGAACATGGCGGTAAAATGGACAGACCGGGTCAGCCACAGAATACTGGGCTGATCGAGCACGGGAGGTGGGACTAGAGGCAACGCGGGGTCGGCGCATCGAGGGAGGTATCGGGGGAGTGAGCCGGGACTCAGGACGGGGAGGGGACGATGGGGGAAAAAGGTCCGAGGTCGAGATCGGGGTGAGGGGGCAAATGGGGGGTGAATTGCAAGTAATTGGGGCCAGCAAGGAAGGATAAATGCCTATTAGGGAGTAACAAACCAAACGGTTTACATCATGGTAGGATTGGGGGTAGTGCAAGTGAAAACCCAGTGGATTCAATAAAGGTGAAGGATGGGTGGCCAAAAAACAGGAGAGTTAAGAAGTCCGCAACGGGCCACAGGTGAGAGAGGACCGGATCGAATGAGCGTTATCGAGAGGAGCGGGACCGACTGTACAGTTGGTTTATAGAAGAAGGGTGGAGAAGGGGGGGGCCAGCAGGAGGAGAGAGAAGTCGGGGTACGTGGGATGGATGAGCGGTCGGGGAGGGGGGTATGGAGATGTGTGGGAGGGAAACGGTGGAGGAAGGAGGGAGAGGCACGATCAATAGAAAGGAGGAATAGAGAAAAAAAATATTATAAGAAAGAGAAAAATCACTGGGGGTGGCAATGAAAGTGTTGCTATGAAAGATTGACGGATGATGTGGTGAGGGAGGAATGGCAAAAACGTAGGCACAAGACGGCAGTGGCGGAGGGAAAGCGGGTACGAAGAGAAGGGGGAGGGGGAGGATAGGGAAAGTATGTAAGGTGAGGCGGAGAGGGAGGGGGGAGGAGAAGAGTAGGTGTTGAGGAAGAGTAAGCTGGCGAGAAAGATGGGGGCGAGGGAAGTCGAAACGGATAAAGGGAGATAGTAGGGTGAAAAAGAGAAACGGAACGATAGATGTAGGGGAAGGGAGGGATGCGGGGGCTAGGGGTAAGTGAGTAAAATAGATTAGGGGGGTAATAGTCGAAGGGGTAACGCCGGTGGATAAAGAGCGGCGAGGGTATGGGGGATCAGGCGGAACGAAGACGGGGAAGCGGGGTAAGGGGGGAAAGGGGGGAAGGGGAGAGGGGGGGGACGTGGGGCACCGTAACTTTGGGGACGGGTCGCTCCGATGTGATGGGTGAGATGCAGGTAGGGTCGTAGGGCGAAGAGTTTCAGTGTTGGGGGGGGGGGAAGCGAATGTATCCCCTCGGGGCTCTGGTGGAGCAAGAAGGATGGAAAGACGGGAGGAGAATCGCGGGCAGGATGGGAGACTAGGGGGGTGATATGGGTTAGGGTTATATTAGGAAGCCGGTGTAGGGTGGGTGGTGCTTTGGAGCTCAAGAACTTACATGAGGGGTAAGGAGAGTTACAGGGCCGTGTCGGGAACGAGGAAGGAGCTTAACAGCAATGTTTAGGGGTCGAGGGAGGCAATAGGGTTGTGCGCACAGTATGTGAGGGGACGGGGGAGTGGGGGGTGGGGCGGAGGGGGGTAAAAGGGGTTGGGGAGGGCGGATGGGTTGTGACGGTGAGATTGACACGAGGAGAGGAAGGGAAGGCGAGGGGGCCTGCTTAACACTTCTCAACCACACAACACCCCGCCACTCCACAAAGGCAGAAGTCTGACATTTCCTTTCCTCAAACGCAAAAAAAAAAACCCGTCAAAAATGAATAAAAAACGCAGAAACTTAGAACTTCCCACACCGACTCTTATTGCACATGAAAGGTCCGTGTCATGTGCTGTGCGACAGCGCGGGGACGGTGTGCGACCGCTGCGGCGGTGTGCGACAGCACAGACGGGGACGCCACATTTTCAAGGTTAGGCGCCTTTAAAAACGTTTTCCCAACTCAAAACTCATTGCTCGTGGAGGGTCCACACCACGAATATTTACGCCCCACTTAACACCGATAAAGAGCGCCCCCCCGCGGAACGCTCTTCGGGGCCAGATTTACCGCCGCCTTTACCAGCCTAAGGGCACTTTCAGTTCATTCCGATGTTGCTGTAAGTGCCTGAGTATTTAGGGTGATGTAACATTTAGGCAGCGTTTAGCAAATCTGGCCTTCGAGATGGTTCACCCAATTGGCAGAAACCATTACTCTCCGCAGTGCCGGCCGCTCGCACCGATATTCGAGGTCTCACGGTGGGTACAGGGGGACCAACACCAGCTTTGCTCAACCCCATTCTCTCAAGACCCCCCCCCCCCCCTCCAACATGTCAGGGGTTCAGGCCATCCCAGAGCTTCACACAGGACTGATGGGACCACCTGTGCTGAAGCTGGCAGACTTTAACCCTGGGGGGAGGGGTCTTGATTGGAGTTGAGCACCCCCCTGCATTTAACCTTCATAGGCATGAGATTTGTAGTCAGTTATTGTGTTGAGTTTTGCACTTGGCTCAGGGACCCCCAGCGATCCAGGTTTTTGCATTGGGTTGGGAACTCTTTAAAAACCCCTTCGTCAGCGGAATCGGCGCCTGTAACTCCTCGCACAGCTTTGTGGAACCCCTCCGAACCACGAAAGATTAATGCCATTGTGGTCACCTCTTCAAATGATACAGATAACCCGTTTTGACGAGGTGGTTGGTTGGCACCCTTACTGCCGGCCCCAACCCTGGTCTGGAGTCACCCCTCGCACCTGGCATTACAGATATTGTCTGTCCCTGTGCGCACCCAATGCGCCCCGCCTGGTACCTAGAAGTCATATGCTACATACGTCCGGAAGGGATGAGGGCGCACGCGCGCGTTTCTGCATGGGCCATGAAGTATGCATAAACACACATTGTTAGTCTCAGGGGGTGGCCACTACAGGCTTCATAGCCACCAACAGGTCAGGTTTTAAAGCTACCCCTGCTACAGCACAGGGGCTCAATCGTGTCACAGTCAACAGCCACGTGCTGAAGCAGGATATCCTAAAACCTGACTCTTGTTGGCGGCCCTTGAGGACTGGAGTCGTGCCTTAAATCAGAAGACAGGGAGAGGGAAGAGGTGAAATTGCCAAATTGGAGGCCGCTTGCCAGCAGCAAGCTGGTGATAGAGGGGTTAACACTGCAAGAAACAGGACTGGTCAGCTACCACTTCAGCGCCGAGATAATCCAAGGCATCTTCCAACTCTCCTCATCACAAACATGTCTGGAATAACCATGTGGGGTGACTGCGCACGGGTGAGTATAACTGTATAACTGTAATACACACAAGGGTCCGAGGCAGCCGGCCACCACGTGCAAGTCAGAGCACTGACAAGAATTCCCCAAGATACAGGGAGAGCTCTCTCGACGGAGGCAGCTTCCCCTGCTAGCGGGGCCTCTGTAATGCACAGCTTGCCCCGCGGCAGGGGCGACTTCGCTCGGTCCTATTTAACAGATATCCCAATATGCACGCCACCAGAAGGTCCCACGCCTTTCGTCGGAGGTTAGGGGCCAGTTTAGTACGAAGGGGCCACCCTATAAGGGCCTCTTCCCGTGCCGGGAAGACGAGGGAACGGGCCGCAAGGAGTCGTTCTTCCAGCATAGCACACGTCTAGCAATATGGGCCTGTAACCCCTTTGCTGCCAGAATCCTGATCATGTTTTATGTGCAATGCGTTGCTTCAGGCAGGGGGGGCGCCAACTCCCGTCCTCAATGGCCACCTACAGGCCAGTATTTCGGATATCCCTGCTTCAGCACAGGTGGTCAATAAATGCTCTGGGCCACCTGTGCTGAAGAGGGATATCGTTTTCTTTTTGTTTAAAGAGTAACTTTGGTGTAGTACAGTGGGCGCAGTATTACCCTGACCAGCGCTGCCCGATCGGATCACAGTATTCGCATGCGGATTCTTTAATAACGTTTCCCTTCGTGACCGCACGTAGCTCAGTTATGGATATGGACCGCCAGTAAGCAAGAAGAGAGGATGTGAGTGTTTTGAGAACAAGAGGGGAGGAGAGCGATAATTCTGTCACTTATCGCAATGCCTTCCCCCCCTCCCCCCAAAGTGAAACAAAAATAATTATAAAAACACAGAGTTTAAAATACAAATATGTCCCTTTCACATCAGGGGGGTGACCCCATTTCCCCTCCCCCCCCCCACCACACCCCATCTCACGCTCCCCAATCATACTGCGTGTATACTTTTTTAACTTTGGTATGTAATATTCCCTTCTCATGAACGTGGTAGTGTGTGTGCTCTGTGCCTCCCGCCACGTGGCACCCTCTCTCTCCCGTTGTCCCGACCAGCACTAGCCAAAAACGGAGGCCAGGGTTACAGGCTTCATCTTCCCCGATTGGATCCTTTTATAAATCTCCTCATCCAATGGGATGTAGCTTTTCCTTGTTGGGAATCCAAAAACGTTACAGAGGATCCTTCACTGTGTGAGGGCTGATAACTGACTCCTTCCTCATCTCGGTCTTCTGGAATTTGTAGGTTCCTGTTGGGAATAGAGGGGGAGAAGGTGGATCGGGAATAAGCAAGCCACCATGTGTACGAGGCAGACAACCCAAACCCCTTATTGTTGCTGCCAAGGGGTCCAGCAACGCATTGCTTTATTCACCAGACCAGTCCCCTTTAAAAAAGCAGCAATCCCAGTCAGTGACCTGGCTGATTTTCTTAGGGCTTCGGAATGGGAGTGTCCTCAATTAAGTCTTTTTCTAATCGCCATACACTATTCCCCCCCCCCCTGTCCTTATCCAGAACCAATAAAGATATGGGGAGGTGGGGAGGGGGGGAGGAGGGGCTCTGGCGGTGACAACAAGTGACAATCACACAGTTGACAATCACACATTGCATCACACGGGACAATCACAACTAATGGAAAAATCACACAGGGACAATCACACAGGGACAATCACACAGGGACAATCACACCCCTGTCAAGTCTCGCTTTAATAAATACATTAAAAATACGACATTAGGTGTCAGATTTTGCGTAAAAAAAAATAATAATAATAAATGATCCAGATGAGACCCTTTAGTATGTCACTGGAATCAGTTCATTTGGGTCATAGGAGGGATTGTCTATTTAAATAAAGAGTCACCCCGACACAACACCCCCCCCCCCCCCCCCTGGGTGGGACGCTGGGTGGAGACCTCACACCTTGGAAGCACCAACACCCTCCCAGTTTCCCGGCTTGTCCTAGAACCCGCTGTGTTTCTCCCGAGGCTCCCTGCTAGTTACCAGCACCCTGTGCTCACCTGTCTTGCTCACCGCTGCCAGTAGTCGCAGAAAGACGGGGTGAGCGTACCCAGGCAGGGCCTTCTTCAGGTCCCGGGAGAACTTCTCCAGGTCGCAGGTGTGGTAGGGGTCAGCGATGGCGGCCATCCCAGCTCTCCCCTCCGTGCCTGGGAAAGAGAAGGGAGGTTAGTTTGGGAAGGGGGGCGGGAGATGCAGAGGATCATGTGCGGTGTATTAGAAGGCGGGGAAACGGTCCTTCTGTTTGGTCGCCCACTTCTTTAGGTTAGAGGTGAAAGGCAGGCGCCAAGATTAGCAAATCCAGGTAAAAAGCTTCAAACGTCGGCTCCATTTATTTAAAAAGATACTTTATCACGCCTCATGTATTACCAAAACCTAGCACCCGGAGAAGTGTTTTTATGGCTCTTATACTTGGAGGAATATGGACTCTGCACTGCCCTGTGCAGGGAGTGGGAGGGAAGAGAACTGTAGCCAACAGGACAGGGCTGATAAGTGTATAAACATCTAAGAAAGGAGAGCAGCTATGGATCCGAGTTTGTCCTGAGTGAGGATACATAGCTGTGCAGGCAGTGCAGCAAGCGGTGCGCGTTTCCGGGGGGACACACCAACCCGCACGGACCCCAGCGCGCTAAGCTTTGATTCTGGTTTATACCGTGCAGTGTTATATTTGTGCCTTATTGCAATAAACTGTTCGTATTTAGTGCGACCCAAGTGTGCGCTTTATTCTTGCACTCCTTCCCTACATCTTTTGCTTTGCACACCAGGACATGGGGGATTTCCCCTCTAGGAGCTGCAGCTCCCTTATCACCTGGACACTTCATTTATGAATTGTTACACAGTATGGATTTTAAATGCATTGCTGACCTAACTTGACACATTTTTAGAATATATTTTATTAATTCATTAATTGTTTTTTATATATATGCAGGTCTGTAGTTATGTCCTCCAGATCTGTAGAGTTGTGTGTGTCACTACTGTTTATATCCTCCTATCTGGACTGGAGTCCGCGTGCATCATCCACTGTGCTGTAGTCAGTGATCTTAATTGACAATCTGTGTGTGCGCTTAGTTTGTCAGAACAAGTTTCTGTTAGGTTGACACTCGTCCTCCATTTTTGGTGCCCACTGTATCTTGTTTATATAGAGATATAAACCTACATATAAAACGTAATCACAGCTAAAACATGTCTCGTAATAAGGCCCAGGCACACACCAGGCACACACCAGGCACACACCAGGCACACACCAGGCACACACCAGGCACACACCAGGCACACACCAGGCACACACCAGGCACACACCAGGCACACACCAGGCACACACGTTTGCTCGTCCAGTCCCTGTTTGCACAGTCGGGATGATGTGCACGCCTCGGCTACCTGGCACCTCCACACCATACACCACCACGTCTGCCTGTCCGAGCAGCCGACTCAGCGTTCCTTCCACCTCTGTGGTGGAGACGTTCTCCCCCTTCCATCGGAACGTGTCTCCAGTACGATCCCGGAAATACATGTACCCAAACTCGTCCATTACCAGCACGTCTCCTGCGGGGGGAGAGTGGGGGACAGTGGTAACACCCCAGAGTATTCTGGGACTAGGACACAACTGAACTTCTCAGGGTTGACAATATCCAGGGGGGGCGGTGTCGCACCTCTGCCTAATCCTACTGCTGGTATATCCATCATTTCTGCCAAATCAACTAACTGCAGAGGTATCAAACGCAGTCTGAGAGACCAACTATAATAGTCAAATCTCAGAGTCTGACGTCAATTAAAGGAGCGCTTCCCTCTAATCATTTTTTAGCCATGTTTATTTTTTAACAGGGTGAGAACCAGGGGGTCGGCCTCAGTCACAACGCTACTATTTCCAACTCTGGGGACCTGCCGGTACCCGAGATACTTACAAGTCATCGAGTTTAAATCTCCCTCAGGGGAAACAAGATGGTGGCCAAATCTCAGGCCAATAGGAAGCTGCAACATCATCGGTTGTGGCTTCCTATTGGACGGCAATTTAAAGCCCCTTTAAAAACCAGGAAGTAATATCGGTAACTTCACCAGGAAGTATCTCGGAAACTGGGGGATCCGGTGCGGTTCAGTTCTGAAGGACCCCTTGTATACCATCCTGTAAAAACATGGCGGCTGCACGGGCTGGACTGGCCCTTTAACCCTTTGTGTGTCCTAGGCCATAACTACTACGCCATGGGTTCTGGTCCTCCGTGCTGTAGCAGATACGTCCCTAAAAAAAAACATATTCTTGTGCTCGTATTGGCGAGATTGCGTGACGCAACCTGAAAAAAAAATGGCGGACGGAAGGGGGATGACTCCTCTTCCGTTCCGATCTCTGAAGCGGTCACGTAATCGCGAAGGTGGCACTCAAAGGGTTAAAGCTCATAAGCCAATTCCATCAGCCGTAAACATCCTTCCACCCAAAAAAAATCGGCCATCCTTAGAGATACGCTCGCCGCTGCTCCCCCGCTCACCGGTGAGATACGCCATGTCCCCGCGTTTAAAAACGTCCTGCGCAATCTTCTTGCTGTTCGCATTCTCGTTCACGTAACCGTCGAACCTGCGCAGCGGGTCCGACTGGATGATGCGCCCGACCAGCTGTCCCGGCTCCCCTGGCGGGAGGAGAAGATGTCAGTCTATGGAGAGAGGCGGCTACCTTCCACAGTCTCAGTCGGCTGTGGCACCACCAATATCTCACGGATCTGCATGGGGTGATGCCATCATCACTAGCAGCCTTTCTATACTGAAGGTTGCTCTGAGAGTATTTTTTAATTAATCATAGTGCAGGAGAGGGCCAACTCCAGTCCTCAAGGTCCACCAACAGGTCAGGTTTGCAGGATATCCCTGTTTTCAGCACCGGTGGCGCAGTCGTTGACAGCCTCTGATTGAGCCACCTGTGCTGTAGCTGGGATATCAGGAAAACCTGACATGTGGGGTGGGGGGAGGGTTTGAGGACTGGAGTTGGCCACCCAAGGGTTAAAGCAGTGCCATCTGCAGCGCACAGTGACATGGGGCGTTACATGGGCAGCGGCATTGCTCTGTTTGGAGCAGCGCTAATCCCTCTCGCTGGCCTCACCCGGCTTGCAGGGGATACACAGTCCCGCGGGGTCCCGGATCAGCTCCATCGTGTCCTCGTTCACTTTCATCAGCCGGATCGGATACACGAAGGGCAAAATCCGACTGTTAAACCCGCAGGAGCCCACCTGCGTCCAGACACATCACGGGCAACGTTACACACACGGATACACAAACATACACGGATACACACACAGGCTTCTATCGCCCGTCTAGGAGATTTGGTCACGGCCCGTCACCGTGCCGGGGAACCCTACGGAACAGGCCGCGAGGAGTCGTCTTCCGGCGTAGCACCGTCTAGCAAATATGGGCCTTAACCCCTTTGCTGCCAGAAGGCCTGAGCATGTATTTATGTGCAATGCGTTGCTGTCAGGCAGGGGCGGCCAACTATCGTCCTCAATGGACACCAACAGGACAGGTATTCGGGATATCCCTGCTTCAGCACAGGTGGCTTAATCAGTGGCTCAATTGAAGACTGCACTACCTGTGCTGAAGCAGGGAAATCCTGAAAACGTGGCCTGTCGGTGGCTCTTGAGAACTGGAGTTGGCCGCCCCATGTCTATATTTTGCTTACAGGGCAAACCTGAGGAAGGCGCTTGCACACGCACACACACGGGGAGCGGGCACTCACCCACACGACACACTCACATTGTTGTCGAAGTTACCCAGGCTGCAGTTGCACTCGGTGGCGCCATAGAACTCGGCCACCTGGGGGATTCTGAAGCGCGAGGTGAAATCCGTCCAGATGGAGGGGCGCAGACCGTTACCCAGCGCCATGCGCACGCTGTGCGTACCCTCAGACTCCCGCACCGGCTGGTTCAGGAGGTAGCGGCAGATCTCCCCGATATACTGGACTACCTGGGAGGAGGAAGGGAGGAGAGAGGAGAGAGGGAGGGGAGAGGAAAGAGGGAGAGAGGAGAGAGGAGAGGAGGAAAGAGGGAGGAGGAAGAGAGGAAAGAAGAGGGAGGAGGAAGGGAGGAGAGAGGAAAGAAGAGGAGGAGAGAGGAAAGAAGAGGGAGGAGGAAGGGAGGAGAGAGGAAATAGGAAGGAGAAAGGGAGGGAGGAAGGAGGAGAGAGGAGGTGAGAACCTTCCTATAAGCTGCACCCTGTAAAGAGAAATCCCCAGGGCAGCAGCGATGGGAAGATGCCAGCGCAGGACATTGGCGCACACAGGAACATGCCCGCCATGTTGTCCCTGTACAGAGCGGCATGCAGGGCTGCCAGGGGAAGCGCCTCACCGTACAGTTGTATTTCACACAGTCGTCCCAGAAGCGAGAGGCTGAGAATTTCTTTTTGATAACGACGGTCAGACCGTGCAGGAGGCACTGACCGACCCCCACGATGTTTCCTGCGGGGAGAGCGGCGCACGGACGTTAGACGGGAATTACCGAGCGAGACAGAGAGGTGCAATGAGGTGATGGACACCACACATATATTGGGGAAGGAGCGGCTCAGACACGGACTCTGATAACAATGACACAGAGTGTGAATCCGGGGATCCTGGTTCTAATCCCGGTGTCGGCTGCTTGTGACCTTGGGCAAGTCACTTTATCTCCCTGTGCCTCAGGCGCCAAACACATAGAGTGTAAGCTCCACGGGGCAGGGGCTGTGTGTGTAATATGTGCTGCGTCCCGCTCGCTATACGGTAACGCGTTCTGAGTCCCATGGGGAGAAAGTCGCGATATGAAAAAGTTATGGTGGATTTAAACATCATTACCTTAGCCGAGCACGTTGTGTATAGGACACACACGTTGTTTATGTCCTCCTATACATGTTATGTATAGGTGAGGGAGGACGCAGGTATAGAATATCTACGGCACCAGCGTGAGAGTCAGCTTGCTGCAGGTTCGTGCATAGGTGCCTCTCGTGGTGATGTAAGGGGGTATATATCCCCTCTTTTCAGGCTGCCATGGGACGGGCGACCCTGGCATCCTCAGCCCCCCTACCCCGCACGTGGACTCTTTACCTGCAGAGTGATACAGGGGCAGGCAGTCGTACACAACGTCATCCGACCTCATCCGGAACCCATAATGCACCAGGGCCGCCATGCGGAAATACCTGCAGGGAGGGTAGAATTAGCGAGCGAGAGGCCCGGCTGGGGAGGCGCGGGGGGCGGGGTCAGGGCCCTTACCTGCTGTGCACCACGATAGCAGCTTTAGGGAGTCCCGTGGTACCGGATGTGTAGATATAAAAGAGTTTATCTGCAAAAGGACACAAAATGCAGAGCTACGGTGAGAGAGGGAACGAGATGCCAGCCGGGGGCGCGTGCGAAATCCGGGCGCAACCCACGTATGTATATCTTTATCTAGCGCCACGCAGGTACACAGCGCGTCAGACATGAAAGTAACAACAGGGAAAGGAGTCCCTGCCCCGAAGAGCTTACACTCTAAGTGGTAAGTCGGGAGAACGTACAGAGACAGTAGGAGGGTGTCCTGGTCAGTGCGGCTGTATGAGGTGTATAGTATCAACCACGGAGCTACCCATATGCTGCGTTACAGAGGTGCGTTTTAAGAAAGGTCCAAAAGGTGGAGAGAGAGGGGGTGCCAGTCGGATATTGAGGGGAAGGGCACGCCAGGGGTGTGGGGCAGTTTAGGCGAGTGAGGTTATAGGCGGGAGAGGGCTTTAGATATAAAAAGGCGGCGAGAGAAGACATCCTTGAGCTGAATGCAAGAGACGGGTAGGTGTATAGTGAGATATTAGGGTGAGATGTAAGGAGGGGCAGAGGGGTGCATAGTGAGATATTAGGGTGAGATGGAAGGAGGGGCAGAGGGGTGTATAGTGAGATATTAGGGTGAGATGTAACGAGGGGCAGAGGGGTGTATAGTGAGATATTAGGGTGAGATGTAACGAGGGGCAGAGGGGTGTATAGTGAGATATTAGGGTGAGATGTAAGGAGGGTAAAGCCTTAAAAAGTGAGCAGGAGAATTGCGTGTGTAATACAGGATTTGATAGGAAGCCAGGAGAGAGATTTCAGGAGGAGAGAACCGGAGATAGATTTAGGAGAGAGAGTGATTCTAGCAGCAGCGTTTAGGATAGATTGTGGGGGAGACAGGCAGATTAATGTGAGCTGGGAGTGCATGTGAAGTACTGATCTAACTAGCTGCATTGTCCCCAATGAGAACACATCTCCCATTGTAACTCAGAACATCGCCGTTTCCGTAGGATTCAGCGGCAGTTATGACACCAAACCGCGCCACTATTTTTATTTAAAAAAAATAAAACATCATATATAAATATATATATATATATATATAATATATATATATTTTTTTTTTTTTTATTTTTTTTTTTAAACATACTTTCCCTTTTTATACGTAGAAGCCACAATCTCCGCTATTCACCATAAAAAAACAATTCTATTTCCCTTTAGCAAGAAAAATGGGGCACAAGAAATGTCTGTGCAGCCGCCACAGGTACCGGAAAAGAGCAGCAGACACATTTTACAAACGTCTGGTACTTTTCCTAGCGGGATTATCTGGGACAAACAGCAGAAGCTGAGACACTATTCCAGGTGAAAGAAAGCGGTTTGTCCCAAATAAACCGCTATGAAAAGTACTACAAGAAGTCTGAAAGTAATGTTCTATTTCCCGACGGGAGACGTGCTACAGCTGTACTTAGCAATTCTTAAATTCTACTACGTTGCATTCTGGAGATATCACTGGCTAAAAATTAGCTTCCCGGGGCACTTAAAATGGCCGCCGCTATGCACACACATTGAAGCAGCAATCCTCTCCAGAAGCCTATATGCGTTTAACTCATATAAATGTTGGTATCTTGCACCCGAGCGTGTCTTTTACACTGCCCTGGCCTCTGGGGAGAGCTCCACTTTAAACTCCCGGAATTTTAATAGTTCAAAACACTTCTACCTCCATCTTTAAAATAACGGGGGAGTCGGGGGAGCGGAGAGCTGCTGCTCGGACCCTTTAGCTGCCAGAGGAAAGGGTTAATCTGGGTGCACGGGTGCAGGTGCCGTGTGCACATCCTGAGCCAATCAGACTGCAGCAACCTCACGCATAAGGCCTCGGTCCCGCTGCGCTCGTTGGCGCGGGCGGCGGGTCGCGAGTTCCCCACCAGCAGGGGAATCCTCGCGAGCCGGTCCCGGTCCCCCCTGGCTGCACAGAGCACTACACGCTGTAGCGCGTCAGCCGCTGGGGACACCACAGAATGGTGTTTTCTAGCGTTGACCGCGTTGACGTGTGGGCTGTGAGCCAATGGGGAGGGGAGGCTTCGGGAGGAGAGAGGCTGCGGGGAGGCGGGGGGGGGGGTGTGGAGTGAAAGCAGGTGAGTGCCTTTCTCTGTGTGTGTGTCTGAGTGCGTGCCTGTCTGTGTTGTATGTGTCTGATGCGTGAGTGCCTGTCTTGTGTGTGGTGTGTGTGTGCCCAGTGCCTGCCCTGTCTGTGTGTGTGTGTGTGGTGTATGAGTGCTTGAGTGCCTGCCTGTGTTGCGCGCGTGTGTGTGTATGAGTTGCGTGAGTGCCTGCCTGTGGGTGTGTGTGTCGCGTTATGAATGTTCGGCCGCGTGTGTGTGTTTAAACTTACCTTCCAGCTCCAGCCCGAGTCCGTGGATGGAGGGGGGGGGAGAGTAGCGGGTCCCTCCGCTCCAAGCCACGCCCCCCTCCCTGTCAAACCGCACCCCCTCCCCGGCCCCCCGCACTCCCTCAGTCGCCCCCGGTGCCACTCCCTCCACGGACCCCTCCCGCCCACCTCCCGCTCCCTACAGACCGCAGATCGCGGTCTGTGTATCTCAGCGCAGGTGCGCTGACTCTGGGAGCGGGGCCTAAGCCTAAAGCGCCTCTCGTGCTGACGTAATGGGGGGGTGTCAGATAGCTGGGAAGCGACACCGTTATTTCGAGGCGCCGCGGGGTACGTACCTGTGAATCCCCGGCCCGGGTCCCTGGGCGGGTGGCGGGACGCGTTCTGCAGGAGGCAGCCCAGGAATTCGGTGCCGAGGGGAACGGTCGTCGGGTCGCATTCCTCCAAGCAGAAGAGACGCACCGACTTCCCCATCATGGCGCGGACGTCGCACATGGCTGCGTGGGAGACAGCCCCCAAAACCGCACATTAACCTCCTCAGCGCCAGAAAGAACACAAGCAACCAACTACCAGCAGTGGTGGAGGGGCATGTTGTCTAAGGTCTGACACAAGTTACCGTCCGGCAGCAAGAGGCGCCATGTGGAGTAGGCCTGCTTAGGCATAGCACCACTTAGCAAACATGGGCCTCGGACTCTAAAACCACCCCCTTTGTAAGATCTGATCTTTGTTACCCTTCTGGCACTTTGGATATATGTGCCACGACCCGACACGATCTATCACGGGCGCTAGTGATGTCACCGTGACCTACGCAAAGACCGGGGCCCCCCGGTGACCTCCTCACCTTGGGACAGCTCTCTCCCGAACACCACGGCCTTGGAGTTGGAGACGCTGAAGCAGTGCTCCAGGGCGTCCAGCCGCAGGTTGAAGTTGATGAGCGCCGCCTCCACCCCGATCTTGGCCATGCCCAGCCAGAGGCCCACGTACTCGTTGCAGCTGCCCATGAACAGCGCCACCACGTCGCCCGCCCGGAAGCCCTCCGCGTGCAGGAAGTTGGCCACCGCGTTGGAGAAGTCGTCCAGCTCCCGGAAGGTCCACGTCGCGCCCGTCCCGTCGAAGATGAGCGCCGTCTTGTCCGGGTGGCGCCTCACGCACTCCCTGAAGATGCTCGGCACTGTGCTCTTCTCCCGCAGGTGCCGGTTAACTTGCAGCTTCACCCGCACGAGGACCAGCGCCCCTCTGCCAAGGAAACCTCTGGTTAAACGGCTGAACCGGCCACCTCCCCGTCTCCCACAAATTAATGGTCCCCTATGTTTATTTTGTTTTTTTACCCACGTCCCCCAGCTGCGGTTCCTCTCAATCCCGCCCATTCTGGGAGTTGAACCCTGGGAGGGATCAGCTGGTGAAAAGGTCCCCCCCCCCCCAGGAGGTTAAAATGGCCGCTGTCATTCCCATTCATCAAGACCGAGGTTGCCATGGCAACAGCTGATGCCAGAAAAAAATAGGTTAAGAAAAGTTAGCAAAAAATAAAGGTTTGGGTGGGGGGGGAGAAAGTGTTAGAAACGGACCACGGTGGCAGAACCATCAGGTAATGTTATGACCTCATTTTTGTTTACTGGGCCGGTTACTGCTTTAAAGGGACAGCAGTCAACAAAAAGCTCTTTGAAACGACTTCATTGGTCTAAGAAACTTGTAAGTTCCTTTGAAGTAATCCGTTCACCAGTTTGCATTCTGTAAAAATGTATACGTTTCCCTTTTCTCTGGGTCCGCTGAATTACAGCATATCGGCTTCTTCAGTTCCTCCGTTGGACTCTGGATCAGAGGACGATTCAAGCAACGCAATACCTCCAGCACTAAAGGGGTTAATTATCCGCCAATAAATCCCATTAACCGGAGGAACCGCCCCCGCCCCTTACTCTTCCCGCCGCCCCACTCCCCTTTACTCTTCCCGCCGCCCCCCTTTACTCTTCCCGCCGCCCCCCTTTACTCTTCCCCCCGCCCCCCTTTACTCTTCCCCCCGCCCCCCTTTACTCTTCCCCCCGCCCCCCTTTACTCTGCGACCGTGTGTCCTGGAATCCATGTGTCCATCTCTCTGTATGCGACTGTGTGTCCTGGAATCCATGTGCCCATCTCTCTGTATGCGACCGTGTGTCCTCGGATCCTTGTACACATCTCTGTATGCGACTGTGTGTCCTGGGATCCATGTGCCCATCTCTGTATGCGACTGTGTGTCCTGGGATCCATGTGTCCATCTCTCTGTATGCGACAGTGTGTCCTGGGATCCATGTGTCCATCTCTCTGTATGCGACAGTGTCTCCTGGGATCCATGTGTCCATCTCTCTGTATAGCACGGTGTGTCCTGGGATCCGTGTGTCCATCTCTCTGTATGCAACAGTGTGTCCTGGGATCCATGTGTCCATCTCTCAGTATTCGACAGTGTGTCCTGGGATCCATGTGCCCATTTCTCTGTATTCAACCGTGTGTCCTGGGATCCATGTGTCCATCTCTCTGTGTGTGACACTGTGTCCTGGGATCCATGTGTCCATCTCTCTGGCTACTTATTCTGTTCTGCGGCTTGCGGACCATGTGCACGTCTTTCCATTCATTCACCCATATCTATCTTGCCCCACTTTGCCCGCAGTGAGGAGCACAAGCAGCACTTTGTGAACAGGAACCTGCGTGTGTTCTCTGTGGACCCCCTACTCGTGTACCCCACCCACTACGCCGGGGAGCCCAGCTGGCTGAGTGACACTGAGACATCCACCCTCTGGGACAATGACAACATTCACACAAACTGGAGCGGCTCCCAGAAGACCCTCAAGGACTCAAGAGGGGATGCCCACCAGGGGCTGCGCCCCGGGTCCCACGATGAGCTGTGAGCCTGGGAAGGAGATCATGCTTTGTAACCTCCAGTGCCCTCATGTCCACATCTGTGACACGCGTGGCCTCCATGGAAGACACGGAAGGGTTGTTTAAGGACCCTATTGTCCCAGGTTAAGGGCAGGCTGCACCTTCTTAAAATAGCTCATAATCTTAAAATGAGCTACTAAATGTGAAATAAAACGATTGAGATATCCATATTAAGTGTAAGAATAGATAGACTCACTATTAATCCCTCGGGTTTCTGCTGCTGCTTGTGCAAAGGCATAAACCTCCTTCTCTCCTCTCCTCTCATGGTGTGGAGGACCACGAGGAGAAGTCCAGTTTCTGCAGATCCAGGAAGCTGGTAAGAGTCCCGATACACTTCTGTGTCATAAGTTGCACCACAAACCTTCCGTGTCTGCAGATATCGCAATGATTTAATTTCATGTTGTATATGAGCTGGAGGAGCGGCTCAGCGAGTAAAGACACAGACTCTGAGTGAGGGGAGCCTGGTTCAATTCCGGGTGTCAGCTCTTTGTGACCTTGGGCAAGACCTAAACATAGATTGTAAGCTCTTCGGGGCAGGGACTTGTGCCTACAAATACTCTATGTACAGTGCTGCCCACTTTGTCAGCGCTATAGAAGTCCTTCCTGTGGATCTGCATTGTTAAGCGGTCCTAGCTAAGTGGTAAAGACGATGCAGTCTGATTTTAAAATGAATTATTTCAGGCGCCTCTACCTGCAGTAAGGGGGAGAGGGGTCATTCTCACTCTCTCACTCTTCATCTCATAGTTTGCACATCATCAGTGGCCATATATAGAGGCTACCTATAGACAGCACATTACTGAAGGAGGTCTTTGCCAGAATTGATGCTTCAGAGTATACAGAATTTCCCCTAAGAGTCTGGGAGTTTTATCCAAAAAAAAACCTCCTTAACCCCTTCAGGGGCCTGCAAATGTGTCACTTCATCTATGAAACAGAACATGCATTGCTGTCTGCCACGTTGTCACGTTGCTGTCTGCCACGTTGTCACGTTGCTGTCTGCCACGTCGCTGTCTGCCACGTTGCGGAAATACATTTATTGGGAACATTTGTGGCCGTCCTATTTACTGTTAATTTGAATTCAGGTGTTTGAATTTGAATCTAAAACTTCTCAGGTTCTGATGCAGGAGCGGCCAACTCCAGTCCTCGAGGGCCACCAACGGGTCAGGCTTTCAGGATATCTCCTGCTTCAGCACAGGTGGTGCAGTCGTTCATTGAGCCACCTGTGCTGAAGCAGGGATATCCGGAAAACCTGACCTCTCGGTGGCCCTCGAGAACTGGAGTTGGCCGCCCCCTGATCTAATGAAAGGCAAACAACTAATTCTAGTTCATAGGATAATTTGGTTGACAATTGTATTAATTCAAATAAATGTGTGTGTATCTATATATAAACCTTTTTCCTTTTCGTGGAAGTCTTCTAAGAGTACAGTTATGGGGAAGTCCAGATATATATCACGCGGTTTAAAGTTTGTCAGAATGACAGTGTTTAAACTGCAGCTAACACAAGTCTATTCAGGTAGGTACAACGGAGGGTGTTACTCAGCGGTTTCGAATGACATGGAATATTCACAGACATCTTCAAGGAACAATGTGCTGATGCGGAAATCTAACGCAGAAGACCAAGTTAATTACTGTTACGCTAATCTCGGTCACTCCAAATTCTAATTATACTTAGCGGCAAAATAGGTTGTGAAAATAATAGGTTTTGGTTCAGAGGGCCGGCGTGTGCCCGGCTGCAGAGACACGTTAGTTATTCCGTGATGGAAGGGAGCGTGGTGGTTGAGGTCTGGCCCATACTGCCCTGCGAATGTGGGTATTAATTGATAAATGAAGGGGAATACAAACTCAACCAAGCAGAAGAGTGCACACTTTATATAATGTTTGTAAGTGTGATTATACTTTATCCAATGGTGTATTTTATTTGTGTATGCACTTTACTCTGACGGGTGTGTTGTTTTTGGGGGATTTGCACCTATTTCTCTATAACGGTGCTCAACTGCAGTCCTCAAGCCTCCCCCAAACGTCAGGTTTACAGGGTATCCCTGCTTCAGCACAGGTGGCTTAACCAGTTCCAGCTTCAGCACAGGTGGCTCAGAAGCTCAGTCTTTGAGCAGGGATATCCTGAAAACCTGACCTGTTGGAAGGGTTGCCACCTCTTACTGATGGCTACCCCGGAGATAACATTTCTAAATGTAGCGCTTACCGTCAGCGGCTTCCGGCATCTTCCCCTGCAACTCCCGTCAAATGGCGCCGCGTTTGCCATGACAACGGGGCGCCTTATGGTGCCGAGACGTCACGGCGACGCAGCGTCGCGAGACGACGTGTAGCGTCTCGTTACGGCGGCACCATTTGACGCCGCGCAGCCATATTGACGGGAGTTGCAGGGGGACGATGCCGGAGGGTGCCGCCACCGCCCAGCGGTTTACAAGGTAAACCCGTGGCCCGGAGATTTGTGGCCAAAAAACGTAGTCTCCGGGTCAAACCCGGAGTGGGGGCAGCCCTGCCTGTTGGGGGGGCTTGAGGAGTTGAGCCCCACTGGCCTATGAGATGAAAGTTATTGATTATTTTAGAGGAGTGCGCCAGTGGCTTTACCAGTGATACATTAACCCCTGAGTTGTCAGAGGAGTGAGATCTCCTGATCACATGGAGATAAGTGGCAGCCAGCATGGGACTCTGTGCAGTGACTCCGCCCACTTGTAGCTCCACCCTGTGGGCGTGGCTGGGTGACATGTGCTGGTGACGTCTGCTGCCTAGCAACGGGACGCTGAAAACTTCCCAGGCCTAACACAGAGGGGACACCGGGGAGGAGGGGACAGAGAGGGGGACCGAGAAGGAGAGGGGGGGGGGGAACCGGGAAGGGGGGGGGGACCGGAGGGGGGGAGGTCGGGATGGCTCCCAAGAAGAAAGGGAAGCGCAGCGCGTCCGGGAAGAAGAAGGAAGTGATCCCGGAGAAAGTGGAGCCTCTGTCCGAGCAAAGCAAAGAGTTCTGTCAGATGCAGATCCGAGACCTGGAGGGCCGGCTACAGAGGTGACCTGCATCTATATATCATCTATACTGTATAATACACCTATATATATATATATATACTCACCCACGCACACATATACACAGCATATATGTATTATACGTTTCACTTTTTTTTAAATATAGGTGTGTCATCATGTATATATATATATATATATATATATGTATGTAAATTTATATATTATATATACACACACAAACACAATATCTATCAATATATACTGATATTCACACTAATTGGAAATGTCTAACAAGTGTCTCTCTCTCTCTCTTTGTATGTACACATATACAGGTATCAGCAGAAATGGGACGAAGTGACCACAAAGGAGAACCTGTTCCAGGCTCAGTATGAGCAGCTGTCCAGAGACAAGAAGGAGATTGTGCTTTTCCTAAAGCGCACACTGAACAAGCGTCAGGACCAGATCGAAGACCTGAATGACCAGCTGGTGGGTCTCCAGCAGACCAAGGATGCAGAGAAGGACGCTTACGAGGCCCAGCTGACTCAGGTGCGACGCGAGTTCCAGGAGAACAAGGACCAGCTCACCTCGGAGAACATGCTGCTAGGTAACTGCATCCATAGATCCCCAACCCTGTGCAGTACGGGATGGGGAATACACCTTCACTGCAGGAATCCTATAGGGTCCCAAGGCTTTCTGTACAGGGACCTGTGAAGGGCGATTAGTAGGCTAGGATTTCAGGATTTACATACCTGATACCTAAGCAAGTTGTCTGTGATAATTAAGGCTAACTGGTTAGGTAGGTGGTAAGTAGATCTTAAAAACCTGGCTTGTTGGTTGCACTCAAGGACATTGAGAATCTCATCATATTATACCAGGAGCAGAAGTACATCTCCCAGCATCCCACGCTGCAAGCCTTGGGGCAGTAGAATCTGGTCACATGGAGGCATTAGGCTGACTAGTCATAATGGCTGAGCCACCTGTGCTGAAGCAGGGATATCCTGAAAACCTGACCTGCTGGTGGCCCTTGAGGACAGGAGTGGGCCACCTCTGTATTAGACTATAATTCCCGAGTTGTTTTTCAAAGCGAATACATAAAAATGTTGCCAGCCCCAAACGTTTGTCAGTGTTCCTGGTATACACTAATCTAAAAAGATGCAGCGACACATAGACTGATGTGCAAAACACAGAATCAACGCAGCACCAACCTTTTTATATTAATTATCCGGGGGCCACCCTCAGCTGTCACAGTTATATACAGATCAACATAGAAGAAACAAAAACAGGAGATATTGGTTTAGGGCTGAGAAAACATATTCAAGTAGATCCCACAGACACATAGTAAACCAATTCAGGAAGAGACCCGGTGCGGACGTCTCTCCGATAGGGATGTGATGCTGACCCGTGTTCCTCTCCTTGCAGCGGGGAAGCTGGCCTCACTGGAGGAGTTCAAGGTGCAGAAAGAGGAGCTGATGGCCAAATTCGCTGCTCTCGAGGAGTCTTTGAGAAAACAAGAAGAGGATCAAAAAGAGCTGATCTACCAGCTGGAGAAGAAGGCCGTCTTGGACAAGGACAGGTCAATGAGGGTGTAGTGCTGGGTGGGAAGATAATGAAATGACTGGTACATCCAGCAGCCCCAATACATGAAGAATGGGGGAGGCCATTGGTAATAATGCTGATTGCGATCTAACTAGAATAAGACTGGGGCCAGGTTAACACTTGCCATTTGCGTTGCATATTCCTCCTCCACTGAAGGTGTTAAATGCTATTTGGGATCTTTGATTTCTTTTAATGAACAATTGGGCAATTTAAAAATATATTCATCTGAAGATTGGAAGTCGTTGGCAACAGGTGTTCCTCAGCTTCCTCCCTCAACTAAAGTCGTAAAACTTCAAATGCATATACTCTTAGACTTTCAGAGCTGCCATGTCTAAAGAGGACCATTGAGGATTGAACGCGTGTATACTGTGTACTAATAATTGGCCCAATTACAATTCCGGTTTATTTTTCTTCATATATTTCCTAAAATGGAAAGTAGACGCATTCCCTGTATACTACGGGCATCTTGTATTCGTTGCTTATGGTTAGAACCATATCAGAACACCTGTCTGTAGGAGGGTGAGTCCCTGACCTCCGCTCGCCCTGCAGGTTGAAGAAGGAGATGGTGCAACGCGTCAACACAGTGGCAGCCGAGTTCCGCAGGATGTCCAACAACCAGATGGCCGAGACCACGAAGCGGGCGATCCGCGAGAACGTGTCCATCAGCTCGCAGCTCACGAAGATGTCCGACAAGAGCATGGAGATGATCCACGAGAACGACAAACTGAAAGAGCGAGAGGCAGAGCTGATAAAACAGCTGGAGTTGCTGGAGCAAAATGAGACGGAGCTGGTGAAGAACAACCTCAGCAACCAGAAGGTGACATGGAGCCCCTCATATAACGTTATATGTAACTAATTACCTACTTGATGGCTTTTGCGTTGAATTACCTACCTAATACTTGGCTAGATATGGATGGGCACATATCTATTTTGGTGTATCGTTATTCAATTAACACTTATTATGTAACACCATGAGTGTCCTACAGTATCAAAGCCTTGCATGGAGAAAGTGGAGGCTAACATTAGCACAATATTTATTCAATCATTCAATTAATCAAATTATTTAAAGAATCCAATGTATGCATGCTTGTTGCATCAGCTTGTTTGGAGGAATCCTTAATATAAGCTTGTCTATACCTTTTTTATGGTTTTTGTTTATAAAATAAAACTGTGAATAATGCTGGTTATCATTCAGCTGTAGCTCGAACGATAGAGTAGATTTCACATTTTACTTTCACTAGGAGTAACCCAGAAAACGCTGATTTGGGCAAACCTGGGCTCGCCTGTAACTTTTCTATGAAGGTTTTTTCCAACACTATTATATACCGAGGAGTTGCGGAAGGATTGGATCTCCCACACGTAAGCATATGATGTTGTTCCAGGTGATCCGGATGCTGACAGAGAAGTGTCAGCAACAGCAGGAGATACTGGACCAGTGTGTGGAGACGAAGCGTGAACTGAACCAGCTGCAGACGGAGCACAAGGACCTTCAAGAGGAGGCCCAGACATTGCAGTGAGTCCTGTTACAGACTCTGTGCCCTCCCAGGGAGGGTTTAAAGGCAGCTGCACCCCAAGGAAAAACTGTAATCTAAAGCCCACTCCCATCTAAAACCTCCCTCTCACTGCCCGACACCTCTGGAATACCCTTCCCCCAGTGGCGAATTTAAAATGTTGTCGCCCATAGGCACTTACCTCTTTGCTGCTCGGGCTGCCTCCTCCTGCAGTGTCGTGGCGTCATTAACCATTCCAACGCGACTCCATGCGACATCACGTTGTCATGTCAACGTGTCGCCATGTGACATCACAGCGTCATTTGATGCCGCGATGCTACAGGTGGGCAGCACGAAGGAGAAGGTAAGAGACCTTTACAGAAGCCCCCACGCTCTCCCCTAGCAATCAGTGCGGAAGAGAGGGGGGGGGGGGGCTCTCTATATGGGAAAAAAAGAGTTAAAAAAAACAGAACGTGTGCCGCCTTAGGCCTGGGCTTAATGGGAAATCCGCCACTGCCATCCCCTCAATATCCGGCTGGCCCCCTCTCTCCACCGCTGAGACCCATCTTATAACACACCTCTGTAACGCAGCTTATGGGCAGCTTCGCTGGCTGGTACTATACATCTTGGATGCAGTAACTTTTACCCCTCGCAGACGCACTGACCAGAACCTCCTCCTACTGTCTCTCTAAGTTCTCCCCACGTACCACTAAGAGTGTAAGCTCTTCGGGGCAGGGACTCCTTTTCCTAATGTTACTTTTATGTGGCAAGCGCTTATTCCCACTATGTGTTATATTACTATGTCCCGTGTATCGCTGCGGTGACGCGCTGTGTACAGGCGTGGCGCTATATAAATAAAGATAGACATAGATGTTTTTATGTAAATGAATGCGGCCTGGGATTACAACACAGAACAAACAGGATGAGGGTGGCTATAAATTGCTGGTTCTTTGTATGTTAAAATAAAGTGGCCTCCACCGTGGCTTCTTGTAGGGGGCATATTTAGGATTTCCATCTGTGGTTCCTACAGACAAAACGTGTCCTCAATGGAAGAAGAGGTACAGAGATCCATGCAGGAGAAGGACAGTCTGAGCAGGCAGCAGGAGGAGGAGAGGAAGAGCAGGGAATCCATGGCCCGTGTCCTGGGACAAGCGTCCGAGTCTCTGAAGGACTTGCTGCTGGTAACTGAGCAGATACACCGCTCACTGCATATTCACGTACACATTCTCACCACAACTTGTGCCTATAGGATCTAATGCAGGATCCAAGCCACTATTAGGGAAGGATGAAGAGAACCACCATTAAAGTCAGCCGGCGGTAAGGTGTCTTCCAACGCCCGCAGGTATTCCGTGGCAGAGGGCTTCTTAGCAAGTGTGGGCCCATATGCTGTTACGAGTGATAGGCTTAGAGAAAATACCTCCTCAGTGAAGGGGTAGTGGAGTCATGGAGCAGCCTGCCAGGAGAGGTGTGCTTAACAAAAAAAGATCAGGGATTAAATAAAACCTGAGGGGCTTCATGGCAGGTAGGACATTAAAACTTAGTCAAGTGCAGGTAATCTGCCGATCATTTCTACGGTGTTAGGAAACATGCAGAGTAGTTATAGATATTATTGCAATAGGATCTAAGTACACGTAGTGTTCTAACCATGTAAATATATAAGCAAAGAAGGGTGGGAGCCATGTGAAAGAAGGGTGGGAGCCGTGTGAAAGAAGGGTGGGAGCCGTGTGAAAGAAGGGTGGGAGCCGTGTTGGTCCGTTCTTCCATGTAGTAACACGAGGGAGAGAGAGAGGGAGTAGGGGGTGTGATACCTTTTATTGGACCAACAAGTAGTTGATATGTTTCAAGCTTTCCAACCTCTCAGGGTGCTTCATCAGGTCTACCTACCCCTACCCTGAGAGGTGGGAAAGCTTGTAACAGATAATCTACTTGTTGGTCCAATAAAAGGTATCACACCCCCTACTCCCTCCTCTGTTACTACTCCCTCTCCCTCCTCTGTTACTACTCCCTCGTGTGTTACTACTCATTCTCCCTCCTCTGTTACTACTCCCTCGTGTGTTACTACTCATTCTCCCTCCTCTGTTACTACTCCCTCGTGTGTTACTACTCCTTCTCCCTCGTGTGTTACTACTCCCTCTCCCTCCTCTGTTACTACCCGTAAATATATCACACTTTTCTTCAATGATATCCAAAGACATTGCTCCCTTGTTTAATAGACGTGTGCAGGACAGCTGCCTTCACACACACAATGCTTCGTGTCTCTGCAGGGGAAACCAAGCGAAGATGGAGAAGACCTAGAAGTCATATTGCAAGCGAGGCGGAACCACACGTTGCAGAAGCTGCTGTTGCTGTTAAACAGCGCGGCCTCCCTGGGTCTGGGGCCCAGCCTTCATGCCTTCCAGACTAAGGACGCGCACTTCACGGAGCACAGGACGGCACCCAAGGGAGACAGGTACAGCTCCGTGTTCCCAAGGGCAGGCTAAGCCTTAGCCCCTCCAGATGCAGGTCATGAGGGAGCTATACCAGTATCATTGCACCACAGGAAACAGAAGGCAGACCAATCGGAGTCAGTTCCAGAAAAGGAGGCCAGGGGAACAAAGAGAAGTAGTAAACGTTAATATCCAAAGAAGGGACTTCTACGAACTGCTGTCCTTTTGAAAATGCAATTCCTCCAATGTGAGCCCATAACAGTGCCACGTTTCAGAGTTGTCTGTTTTATTTGTGGGGGTTCTGAAAAACAGACAGCTTCTGGTGTTTTTAATGTTTCAATGGTAGCCAGTTTCAGGTTGTATACGTTGCAGTCTGTAACATGGGACAATGTTTCACTCCCTTTAGGCTCCTATCTTTTGTGTGATGTCGCTGTTCAGCGATTCCCCCGTAGGCGTTTGTGAGGTGTCACCACGGGGTTCGCCATAAAAAATATGTAGGTGGTATAGGGAACATAGTATAGGGAGTCGCTGAGCCCGTGTGGGGCCTGCACACCTAGTAAGGCCCCAAACCGCACCCTAGCATGGGGTTATATTGTAGCTGTCACTTCCAAAGTCGCTCCCCACAATGCTTTGCATCCACAGCAGCAAGGCATTGTGGGACGTGACTTTTGAAGCTCCCGTAGTGAGTGACAGCTATACCCCCCCACCCCCCATGTTGCCTGCACACACAGAGGGGCAGTTTGGGGCCTTAGGCGTGTGTTCCCCACACAAGCTCAGACATTATACTGCCTGGGATCGCTCGCACCATTTTGTTAGCGATAGTCTGATGAGTGGACAATAAGATTAATTAGGGGTTCTGGGAAGGAATATTCTAGCAGTGGGAGCTCCGTGTAATAAAGACTGGGCACCGCTGATGTATAGTAATGAGCATGTCCTGCACTTCTCCTGTTTGTTTGAATAACAGGGAGGGGCATGCAACATTAAGATTATGCCATTATCAGAGCCCAGGAAAATAGACTAAAGGATAAGAAAACAGTTGTCATTCCTCTTCCAAAGAATCCATCCAAGTCGAGGTTATATTTAACGGATGATTTCATTTGCTGAAACCAAATTCCATCGGTAAGAGGTTTACAAAACTCTGTGAACTTAGTGCGACTGATCTTTATATGCACGGGCTACACATCGCACGGCTCAGAGAAGGGTGCAGGGCAGTCACTAAACGCCTTGCTCTTGTCCCCAGGCTGCACCTGTCCCCAGTACTGAAAGGCCCCGGTGTCGTCTCTCACTATCGGATGGGAGACTTAGGTCTGGTGCCCAGACCAGACATCAACACAGCAGTGCTCAGCAAAATCGGGATGCTCTCCAGAACCACCAGGCTGGGACCCTTACGGGGGAAACACAGCGCACCAAAGGTACCGCCCATACTGAACGACATGAGGATGGAAAGGGAGCCATGTCATTGATTATAGCCCGGGGAAAAAATCAGCTGGACCAGCACTCAAAATAACTGATCACAGGTCAACTTGCCGACCGTTCAACTGTTTGCAAAAAGTATTCCAGTTTCATTTCAACATGTTGCACTTTCTAGCATCCAAAACAATATAGTGGCAAGCACAACAAAAAGCCCTTAGTTGCGCTAGCATTCCTTCCAGTAGCTATTTATTTATAAAAATGTGTTACCCGGAAGTAATACAGTGAGAGTTACCGCTCGTTTTCAAGTATGTCCTGGGCACAGAGTTATAACAATACATGGTTACATTAAAAGAACAGGAGGTTATGGAGTCAATTCAGACATTTCATTGACAAGAGTTGGAAAATTGGGTACAAGGGATAAAGGGCTTGTGAGTTTCAGATCGAAATAAGAGCAGCTTTAACAAAAACAAACACACTTTTGCTGCCCTTCGCTGGTCCTGTGCAGAGGGGGAGACCCATCAAGCTGTCTGCCTTAGGGGTAACGCAGATGTACACTGGGGTGGTTCAGAATCAATGCAGCTGTAAATACAAAGTTCTTTATCTATCGTGTGTGTCTAAGGGGTTTTTATTATGCCTGCTACTATTGTGTTTTGGATGCTTGAAGGTGCAATATGTTGAAATTACGTTGAAGAATCGGCAAGTTATTTTTGACTTGTGATACGTTATTTTGAGTACTGGTTCAAGAGATTTTTTTTATACGTTGCGGTGAAGGATCGGAGCACCAAAGGAGACAACAAATACACGATTGGAGAGTACAAGTTCCTTGTGTATTGTGTATAGCCCACCTTCTCCTTATTGGATACACTCTACCCTCTCCTAGTTGGATACATTCCTACCTTCACCATCCTATGACCTGAAAATGGCAGGTAACCCAAGGGTCCCTGGGAACCCTGGCTGAAAAACACTGCATTATTCTCTGCTCCTCCTTGGTTTCAGGACGTGCTTTCCCTCAGCCTGGAAGAAATTCCGCTGAAGCAAACTGCTCTACCAGGAATCCTAGCTCAGCCAGCCAATAAGACACCGATTCTCATGGCCAAATGAAGACCGCGATGAAATGTGACCAGCAAGTATATGTCAAATAAAAAACAAGGTGCAAAAACAACATTCTGCATCCATCAAAAGAGAGATGATAGATTTAATCATGCATTCCTCAAACATAATGTGGAAATATATTTACGTATATTAAAGCAAATATCAACTCAGCAACACTAGAACATATTACATTTATTGGGGGTTTTCATATTCTGATATTACGTTATACATTAAAAATACTTTATAATCTGTCTTTACTTAAGGTGAACAATCATTTGCTTGTGAACAGTTAAATGAACATCGTCTGATGTCACAGACAACTAGACCAGAGTGAGGCCATAACCCCATCCCTCCACGTCTTAACCACTGGGATAGAAAAAGATGGCCACCCCGAAGTCACATTAAATAGAAAGAAGTGTAAAAAACGTGTTTTTTTCTATTGCAATATTCAAGTTTTACCAGCACTCCTCGTAAAAAGTCTTTGTAAAGTGAATACAGCATCTGACTTATGAAGATAGGGCTTGGAGGTATCTGATTGTGTCAGGTTTTTCAGATCACTGACCACAGTCAATCGGCAGCTTCCACTGGCACGCGAACACTTGCTTTACTGTCAGGATTTGTTGGGTCCCTCTTCTGCGTTCCGTAACGTCTTAGCACTCGGTATTGTCCCACTCCGCTGCATGATGTGTGCCAGGACCAGCTCCACACCCTGCTCCAAAACTCGCGGCAGAATCTCTTGCTCATCGCCGGTAAAGCGCCCAAGTACATGCCGCTCCACTGAAGAGTGGCCAACTGGGCGGCCAATGCCAACCCTGAGCCTGACCATGTTCTGCATGAGTGGAAGAGAAACCATGTTACCCGAGAGCTGGGGTGTAGGATGTCTGCCTGTGTTTGTAATAGGTTATAAACTTACATCTGATTGCAGACGTTCAATGCAGGAACGGACACCATTGTGGCCCCTAAAATAAACAGATATAGGTCACAAGGTGTGATTCAGATGTCTCAGCTGAGAACATTAGTCTTTACATCTTCCTAATCCTCATCAGGTGGCTGAATCCCACCTAGAGTGAGGCGCTCTTTTATAGCACGCCTTTGCATTAGACACATTTTTAGGTCTTGAGTTAAGCAACAAAGTCATAGTATGTCACCTGGCGCTTCCTCCAAGCTTCAGGGACATCTTCCCAAGAGGCTTGTCCAGCTCATCATGCAGGAGATAGATACTCTCGGGAGTCAGACGAAACTTTCCAGCTGACAGAAGTGAGACAGGGTATATATATATTAGGTTATAGGAAACAGGAGTCAGACAGAAATCTAGAGAGATATAACAGAACACTTCTCTAAAGCAAGACCTCCATTGAGTTCAATCTTTGGGGCTCTTATAGTGGACTATCAGCACATCCGTTACCTACCTTATTTAGTTTTCTACCATAATAACAAGAACTTCCTTTATTGTTACAGGTGTGCCGAAGTATCTATAACCTGAAATTTGGCTCTGAAATAAGTTTTATGTCATTCTTGTGCTTGTTGTCGGTTTGTCTGCGCTGATGAGCCACACAGAGAATGTGAAAATACTGGTGGGATTCATGACTCTTACCGGCACTGGCCACACTCCTTCCATTAATGTTCATGAGTTGCCGAGGCTTTAATAGCACCACCTGAACCTGACCAATAGAGGTCAGAACAAGGTCTGCTCCACACTGCTTGTCTGTCTTCCACTGCTCAGCAATGTCCAGCCTGCGAGCCAGCTGATTCACCACTGCCATGCCAACACTGTGCCTAGTGCCTGCCATTCCATGATTCCCTAGCCCTGCCACCTAGAGAGAGAACAGCAAGGGTTACAATACTACAATAAAAACCTGTCAATAATTAAGGGTTTCATTTTCTTTCCCACCCCTTCTATCTACCCCCATGTCTCTTTATCTTCCTCTCCCGTCTCTGATGTTCAGTGATTTAAATTTTATTTATTTATTTTTTAACTTTTATTTAAAAAATGTAATGTATTTATTCCTATGGAACAGCTGTTTAGATAAATATCACCATCAATTTCTTACATATGGTTATTATCAGACCCTACTGGGACCCCACATTTGCAAGAAACATCCGTTTCTGGCTAATCTGTATAAATATATATATATGTGTAGCAATTCAGTTTATATTAAATCCGTAAATCATACACAACCTAAAATTTGACGGTGTGTAATTACATTATTTCTAAAAAGAACGTAAAAAAGTACAAAATGGTCATTTGTCTTTTCTTTAAAGGTACTTTTTAGTTTCCTAAACCTCTTTAAATATGTTTCTGTGACTCATAACCCCTACGTATCCCTAATGTTGCACATTGACAGCTATCTTAATAAAGATCATTGGGCACATGTGGAAGTCTTCCCACACCAACATGGCCGCCACGTTGGTTCACCATGGGGTCACGTGGTCGAGCTTCTAGCCATAAGGAATATACGATCAGCCTCGGTTCTAAATGACGCCGGTAGCTCCTCCTCACCATTAGCCGCTGTTCCCCAGTGCGACTTTCTAGGGCTACTTCACTTAGACACCGACCCAGGCGGAGACAGCAAAGGGCTCTTAGCGACAGCATCCTGATTTCCAGGCACCAAACACCCACCCATCGGCCATGCGTGAGAGTAGCAACATGGCGCCACTGAACTTCCGGAAACGTCATAAGAAAGGAAAACAAGCCACTTCCGGTACCTAACAGAGTCCTAAATAGGGTCGCCTAGTGATGAACACATAGTTACTATGGAGAATGGAGTTATAGATCCAGTATATGGTACAAATGTCTCAGCCCAAGCATCAGTGTAGTCTCAGTCTTTTACTTTTCCATTTAAATGCCATGTTTTGGTGTCAAGCCCTATGCTAATGAAGTGCCACCTATCTGTATTGAGTCTGACCTATTGAAAGGAATTCTCACTCATTCCCAAGCATTTAACCTCAGAGATAATTTATCTGGACAGCAGTGCATGAAAATAAAGCCCAATCAGAAGCAATCGGATTAATCAAATTATTTTTACAGGGCTCATATGGACAACGCCTGTCCTTCATACTCTGAAGCAATCCTGTCTCTGTTCTGGCTTTTAAGCGTTAAAGTGCAGATTGGAGGGCCCTGTAAAAAGAATTTGATTAATCCGATAGCTTAATGTGACTCCCGACAATATTTTACTATCTTTCATCACCATGGATTTTCCTCGCAACAAACTTTCCAATATTTGTATGGAATCAGCTCTAAAACAAACCAGTCTCTGAAAACCTGGATTTCCCACAACCTGGAAGCACACTATTCAGTCTTTATTTTATTTTTTAAACACTGTAGGGGATTATTTTATAAAGTCTCCCAGATGCAAAACTGGGATAAAACCAGGCCCAAAACAGCATCATATTTATCAAAGAAAATACATCGTATTGAAAGCAATGGGAGGGTTTCCTTTCATAAATCTGGTGCAATAAAACTGGAACAACCTACCAGAGACTCTCATATCCACCACCAGCTTAAGTTCTTTCAAATCTAAGGCTGTCTCACACTTTAATCTGGTCTGTAACTGTTTCATACGCTCATAATATATATTTTCTTTAACTGTGCATGCAATGTCTTGTATATAATGTATACCTTGTTCATTTATGTAACTGTATTTGTAACCATGTATTATTTTGTTTTACTCTGTGCCCAGGACATACTTGAAAACGAGAGGTAACTCTCAATGTATTACTTCCTGGTAAAATATTTTTTATAAAAAAATAAATAAATTGTTCATATTGCTTTTTTCCCTAGTTTTGCATCCCAGAGAGTTTAATAAATAGTGCCCTATATTTGTTATTCTGGATTGAAAGGTATTAGCATGAGAAGTAAAGGGTACCAGGGTAGGTAAAAAGCCATGGCTAGCCTTCAATCTCAGTGCAGCGTCATAACTTGGCCTGTGAACTTGGAACTCACTCCAGATATTGTGCACATTGATGATGGGTGTATCACCTCCCAAGGATGGGTGATTGTCTCAATATGCATGGAGCACATCGGACTCAAGCTATGGAAGCATCAAACACATTACAAGTGTGTAGTAACCTTTTTACAATGTGTTGTAGCTACCACTGCCCGCATTGGCTATTGCTCTTCATCTGTTGATTTGCATGTTATTTTGTTGTAGGATGGGATAGCTTTTCATGGACCAGCACAAGAGTTCTTCATCAATGAAATTGTAGTAGACTGAGCTTTTCAGACCTCGCTGGTCTCTTCTTCAAGTGTACTCTTTGACTTTACAGGAGTGATCCCATTAAAGCTTATGGAGCAAGTAATGTGTGTAAAGGGTGATTAGGACTTTTTAGCAATACAATCATACTTGATGCCTGTTGTGGCATCTTATATAATTATGATAATAATGAGGGGGAAGACTTTACAGCAGAGGTTTAAAAGCATAATGCAGGGGTTTCAGTCCTCAAGATCCGCTAACAGGTCAGGTTTTCAGGATATCCCTGATTCAGCACAAGTGGCTCAGTCTCAGCTTCAGTACAGGTGGCTCAATCAGTGGCTCAGTCGAGCCACCTGTGCTGAAGCAGGGATATCCTTAAAACCTGACCTGTTGGGGGGTCTTGGGGACTGAAGTTGAGAACCCCTGTCGTAATTAATCATTGTCAATGATTACATGTGCTGACCGACCGCTCAATAACCTCTATCCCCTTCCAAACACTAACACAGAAACCAAAGATTTACTGCAAAGGGCTCTCACTGCCGGAGCGGAGTACAACGCTTTGCAGACCCCTCTGGCAGTGACAGCGTTAAAGGGCAGTTGGGGTGAGACCTATAAATAATTGACATGGCAAAGGGTGTGCATGTTGGGGCTACTTTGAATCCTACTAACCCTGACTTTTTGGAGTATATTTGCAGGTATGCTTAGTATCATTACATAGTGCAGCATATTCATTATTAGGGCGCCTGTTCCACTTCCCTGTAACGTGCTATGCTGCCTTCATTTAGCTCTTTTTCTGGCAGCGGGGCTCTGCGACGTAATACAGACAATAAGAGGCATTTCAGGCATTTGTTTTAGTTACATTTGGGCACCTGCAAGAAATGTGAGCGGGTAACAGGGTCCAGTGATTGGACAGTGAGTCACTTAAACCCCATTAATATTGCAGGCACACTTGGCAGTGAAGAGGTTAATTACCCATGCAAACAGGGGCTGTGACGCTATCAACACTGGGGCCCCGATTTACCAAACAGCGCTATGCCTTCCGCAGTCCTTAACGCCCAATGACTTAAATAGGCTTCTATGTGTTCTGAGGCTGACCACCGTTTAGTAAATCTGGGCCTATCTCTGTTACTGGTGTGGGAAGGGGGGTTTTGTGTGTCTGGTGGGAGCCCTGAGGCGCCGAGCCCGGGGTGATGGAGCAGATTCAGGGTTCACAGGCTGCTGTAATAAACATATAAGGAGACAGAGGTTCTCCTAAAAAAGATCCCAGTTTACGGCACAACAAGACTGAAAGTAATTAGGGTTCAAATACCCAACCAAGATAAGCTAGAATAGGCTCTAAAGGGTCCCATTACGTAACCGCTCCCAGCACCTCCCACCTTGAGAAAGCGCCAGCCCCTTATGCGCGAAACGTACGTCGGCATGACGTCATCGCGTTGACGTCGTGTAGGAGGAATCACGGGTGAGGTTGTTCCTGATCATAGCTGGTAGGGCGGGAAGAGCTGGGTTTGAATGGTGCAGGTTTATTGTGCTTATTAAATGCATACAAGCGTTCGATTTGAGCTGATTTAACAGTGTTTTGCTTGTTCCCACTGGACGCCTATTGTGGGCTGGGTGTGTGATATATTACACACGGGACTTAGTATTGATTGATATACTACCATTTGATGCACTGCACCCTATGCTGATTGCTATATCTGCATTGAGGGATTTACAGCACTCATCCTATCAGCTCTACCCATACCAGCACCCTATCTTGAGACAAGAAAGACTATTGCCTTATGCTTATTTACCCGTTTTCCCAATATTGTCTCATATGAACAACCCTAATTTGGCATGGGGATACATACTTTATTATTCTGGATTTAACCCTAGATATCCCTGAACCCTTCACCACCCGATATATGTGTTTTAAGTGTTTTTATAATAGTTTTGAGTATGTGTTACTGCGCCGAATTTTGCTTAACATTAAAGTATTTATTGTTTTTAGCCTATGGGCATTTTTAGTGGTAATTGTCCTCCTGCAGTGCTGGGAGCGGTTACGTAATGGTACCCTTTAGGTTTAGAGCCTATTCTACCTTATCTTGGTTGGGTATTTGAACCCTAATTATTTTCAGTCTTGTTGTGCAGTAAACTGGGATCTTTTTTAGGAGAACCTCTGTCTCCTTATATGTTTATGTCTGTCATCCCTATCCCTTTTGCACCGACTGTAATTATATTGCTTATTACTTTTTTTATTGCGGTGAGTGGTATTTCACAAGTTATGCATGTTTCACAGGCTGCTGCCCTTCTGCTTGTTTAATCTGACGTTGTACGTATTGGCTGAGTAAGGGTTAGATGTGCCGGTCACTGTCACTATTTCCCTCAGGGGCAAAAATCCCGGAGCTTCCACCTGCAAATGAAACAAGAAGGAGACAGCGTGAGAGCTCGGAAACCCCGAATACATACTGCCATTACACCGGCTCTACGGAGGTAAAGTGAGCAGACTAGGGAGTCAAATGCAATATAACGGATGGGTGAGATAAGGCCGCATAACACTCTGTTGCCCTAAATAGTCAAAACCCATGTCCCTTTGTCTATTGCTCTATGTAAGCGGTATTAGATAGGACCACGGGTACAAACGAGGAAATAGGGAGAAGATAATGGAATGAAGAAGGCAGCACATCTCCACTGAGCTGGGTGAGGAACACGTCCGCGTGTATTCCATGCTGCTTTATATAGAGAGAGCACAATGAGAGCCGGAATGTCCGGTCACATAATCCCCGTGTTACGAGGCCAGTGATAGGGGACTGTGCAATCTCATGCAGGTCGGGGGGGGGGGGGTATGTGTTGACGTTTGTTTGCATTTGTTTACAATTTTGCTTTCTAATGCAGCACACAATATGTGAGGAGGCTTTGGGATATATTCACTGTGAGATATCTTTAATGGCACCCACTGGAATGGATGTTAATGGCTGATAATGGACATTGTTCTTGAGTGAATATACACCAACATCTGTAATCCAGTGGCGGCCAACTTCAGACCTCAAGGGCCACCAACAGGTCAGGTTTTAAGGTTATCCCTGCTTCAGCATAGGTGGCTCAGTCAACAGCTGCACCACCTGTGCTGAAGCAAGGATATCCTTAAAACCTGACCTGTTGGTGGCCCTTGAGGACTGGAGTTGGCCGCCTCTGCTCTAAACCAAAGCCTAGGCCTCTGAAACAGGAAACCATATTACATGACCCTAGCATGTTATTGCCATGTTGGCATGTGACAGTCTCTGCACTCACATACAAGGTGTATTTTCCAGGCAGTACAATCTTGTAGAACTCCCCATTGCTGGCTGCTGTGTATAGGTATTCCTCATGTCCTGCTACCATGCGGAGGGTCGCTCTCGGTATGGGGTTCCCGGCAGTGTCCAGCACTCGGCCTTTAATCCCTGGAGAATGATAAAGTCGGCCATGGTGGTTCCCATCGGCTGCTCCCAGGTTTTTGGGTGCAGCTCCGTTTTCTGAGTGTAAGTGACACTTCTCACTCTCTTCACTTTAAGTGGCACTCACCTTTGTGCACCTGTTTGATGAGCTCTATGAGTGCTTGTTGGTTTTGTTGCCAGAGAGTCTGGAGCTGGTCGTCCATGGGGTACTTGCAACACGACACCTCCAAAGTCACCTCAAGGCACTGGCCCTGAATGTAATTGTAATCCTGCAGACACCCTGCGCAGAACAGTAAATGGATATCAGTGCCTCAGGCACGTCCCTCCAGTACTGGCGGGGTTAACATCCCATATCTCTTCCTATAAAGACTTGCCAAATAGGCCATTGATGCACAAGATACACAGGAACGGTAAACGGTTACAGGGATGTATGTGTAGATGGGGGCTCTCTTAGGGCCTTATTCTATATCCGCCAATTAGGCTTTTGTGGCCAAACCTCCTCATTTACTTCAATGGGGAATTTCGTTCTAAGGCATGTTGATCGGGCGCAGAGGAGGAACTAGGTATTGTTGCGCCCGCGGCATGTTCCACCAAAGGCACCCCCCCCCCCATCCATTTCTCTCACCCTCCCCACCTTTCTCCATCCATTCCTTTCCCCATCACCATTCCATTTCTTCCCTCCCCTTCATCCATTTATTTTCCCCTCCCCTCCATTTATTTATTTCTCCCTTTCTCTCCATCCATTAATTTCTCCCCGCCCTCCATCCACTTCTTCCCCCCCTCCCTTTTTTCCCCCCCCCCCCCCCCTCCTTCATCCATTAATTTCTCTTCCCCCCCCCCCCCCCTCCTCTCAGCTAAGAGACCCCGGTCCATACCTGTGGCGTGAAGCCCATCCAGGTGGCGGACACCAGAAGTTGTGACTGACTTCTGGGTCGAACTGGGTCGCCCATGGCAACTGCCACCCTCACCCCTCCCCCTGGTTCCGCCTCTGATCGGGCGATAGAACAAGCCCCTTTGTTTCAGCTTAACTGAAGCACATACTGTTCTACCCTTGGTGCTTATCCCTCAGTGGAGATAATTCCTACCTTTGACAGGGTACCACGCGGCAGAATTAATGACTCCACCAGGAAACGACTCGTTGCATAAATTGCCTTTGTGCATGGTCTTGTGGGCTCTTGCATAAGTCTTTGCTAAATATCTAAACACTTCATCATCGGGGGTCTTGGCGTCCCCTGGAAGACCTGGGCAAAGGAAAGGTCACAGTGCGATCAAAGGTTACATGTGAGAAGGGTAACCACAGGCCTCGTATCCAGCGTGGAATGTTGCACCTAGAGGATGCTTACCTGCCTGGTTAAAGCTAAATGGATAAACGGCAACGACCGCCCCTCCGTGGAGAGTACCCGAGAGCACAAAGGTCTCTTTCTGAAACCACTGCATGACAGCGAGGGTCTCCGGCTCTGGGGGGGACGGGTTTGGGCCGAAGAAGTATGGGAAATTCCGATTCAAATCTACGTTGTGAAAATTATTCCTGAAAAGCGAAAGCAATGAATGAAAGGCGGCAGCAAACCCGGGAACATTCACGCCCACGGTCTGCGCACATACATGTAAAACACACGCGAGGATTTCTCACGTGCAACACGCACAACTTGAGGAAAAGTCACTTTGTGCCTAAATCTTTAACTGCCACACAGGGCAACAATGCACTGCACAGCTCCAAGAGGAATATAACTGCATGGTGCAGTAAAAGGGACCCCAACCAGTACACTTCCAATGTTCTCTTCCTAGAACACATGTGACTGTGCAGTTCCTGAGAATTACCTCCCGTGTTCTCCCCCGCAGTCTCCTGGGGTAGACACCTTGAAGCCATCTGGGTTCATTGCCGGCAGAAAGTGGATCCTGGTGCTTTTTATAAGAGCTGTGATGTCTTCATCGTGTCCATAATTGATCAAGAGGTAGTCAATCAAATGAAGCAACAACTCTCGTCCTACCGGCTAAAGAGAGAAAGACTGCTAGGTGAAGTGACATGAATGAACTGTTACATTTCTTGTGTGGCAAACGCGCATCTCTGCTTTCAATACTTCATCTGACACAGGGGTCTGCAATGCATTATTACTCTGCAATGTGTTGCTGACCACTGTGGCAACCAAGGGTTAGCCCACACTTATATATACGTCCCAGCTTGTACCTCATTTCCGTGGATATTTCCAATGTACTTCACTTCTGGAATTCCAATCATATGGAGTGCCGGGAAGTAGCCAATGGCCAAAACCCAAAGAGGTACCCCTAAACCAGGAGAGAGCAGGTGAGACGCATGCATGGTTACATGGTATATTCTCCCTGTGACCCAGGTAATTCAGGGTTTATGGTTATAACACCTAAGAAGAGGAGAAACTCTACAATTGAGGGGCACGGTGAGGAATCTGGAAGGGGACCTAGTGCCTCGATGGCCGAAAGCTCAGATCAGGAGGAAAGGAGGGGACTTATTGACATGCATTGGAATAATAATATACACAATATACCTGTAAGCCATACATACAGATAAGTAACGATGCCTCTATAGTAACAACATAAAGCTTCCTTCTGAATCCATGGGAGCATCTAATGTCTTAAGAGTGAGACTCTGAATTATAAATGGCTGATGCCCTTGAAGAGCGTGGTGTGTTTAAGAGGGTTGATGTGCGGAGAATGAGTGTGAATGGAGAGGCGTAGTAGCTGAGTACCATACAGTATAACATCCCAGACCTTGGACAGATCTCCCAATGGAGTAGAGGTGGGTGATGGACGAATATTTCTCCTTCACGTCCCACAGCACGGCCTCCAGCTCCTTCTCATCGTGGTATTTAAAAGGCAGACTGCTGGATTGCATGTTCTTACTCAGACTGGGGAAGAGGAGGTGGAGGAGCAGAGCTAACCAGGCTGCAGCCGGCATTCTGGAGTCAGATGGGGAATCAGTGTTACCAAAGGCAACAGGCTCCTTTAACCCTTCCTAGCTAGAGGGGCCCTGCGGCTGCGATGGGATTAACATACAATTAGTCAGCTGCCAAAGGGTTAGTGCAGGGGAGGCCAACTCCAGTCCTTAACGGCCACCAACAGGTCAGGTATTGGGGATATCCCTGCTTCAGCACAGGTGGATCAATCAGTGGCCACGCTAGCGCTGAGCGTGCAGCGCTTGCCGAGTTTAGTTTCTGCAATTTAAATTGTCCCATCCCCGCTCACGCAGTGCGCACGCGGGCACGCACACTCTCCCAAGCTTGGCGCTTGGGGAGACAAAAAAAAGAGTTTGAAGCGCGCTCAACAAGCCCCCAATGCCCCCACGCGCGCGCTTGCAAAATAGGTGACTGAGACACATTATATGGTATACCACGACTGACCTGGTGGCGAAAGGGTTAATTTGTTTGTGAACAGGTTGCAAGGAATGTCTGAGGAGGATGGGGACAGTGAGACTGTGTGACAGACAGTGAGACTGTGTGACAGACAGTGAGACTGTGTGACAGACAGTGAGACTGTGTGACAGACAGTGAGACAGACAGTGAAACAGTGTGACAGACAGTGTGACAGTGTGACAGACAGTGAGACAGACAGTGAGACAGACAGTGAGACAGTGTGACAGTGAGACAGTGTGACAGACAGTGAGACAGTGTGACAGTGTGACAGACAGTGAGACAGTGTGACAGACAGTGAGACAGTGTGACAGACAGTGAGACAGTGTGACAGTAAGTGAGACAGTGTGACAGACAGTGAGACAGTGTGACAGACAGTGAGACAGTGTGACAGTAATTGAGACGTGTGACAGACAGTGAGACAGTGGGCAGACAGTGAGACTAGCGTGGACAGAGTGAGACAGTGTGACAGACAGTGAGACAGTGTGACAGACAGTGAGACAGTGAGACAGTGTGACTGTTTACCGAGAGAGAAGGGTTACTCTTACTGTTAGCAACTTCAGGGTCACATGCAACTAACAAGATGAGTTACATATACATATACACCCTGTAATATTATCACACCACCCGGGCACTCAGGCCCTGGCCTGGGCGTAGGCTCAGGGTGAGGGGTCCGGGTGAGGCCCCGGTGCTGGGATCGGTTCCTATCCGGTGTGTTGTCCTGGGGCCGGGCCATTAAAGGCAGCGGCGTCTGGTCACCATAGCAACATGACAGCGTCGCCCCCTGGATACAGCTTAGCAACTCGACGACCCGCCCCTAGATACAGCATTGCAACTCGACGCCCCGCCCCTAGATACAGCATAGCGACTCGACGCCCCGCCCCCTAGATACTTCATAGCAACGGGATGCGCCCCCTGGCAACGGAAAAAACGACTAGGCCGCAAGAGCTGTTATTGGGGCATGAGTTCTGATGCAAGTGCAGAGGCTGCAGGTATATGGTGTGTGCAATAAGGGGAAGGGGACTGCGGGTGGTGGTTATATACAGGCCGTGTTATTAAGCAC
Source organism: Ascaphus truei (assembly GCA_036426205.1). Classification (NCBI taxonomy): domain Eukaryota; kingdom Metazoa; phylum Chordata; class Amphibia; order Anura; family Ascaphidae; genus Ascaphus; species Ascaphus truei. The sequence goes on from CM071585.1 coordinate 14,956,436, forward strand.
AGAGAGGAAATGTTTGGGTTGTAGTATGGGTGGCCAACTCCAGTCCTTCCCCCCAACAGGTCAGGTTTTGATGATATCCCTGCTTCAGTACAGATGGCTCAATCAGAAGCTCAGTCTTCGACTGCTGAAGCAGGGACTGATTGATCTACCTGTGCTGAAGCAGGGACTGATTGAGCGACCTGCGCTGAAGCTGGGACTTAATGAGCCACCTGTGCTGAAGCAGGGATATCCTGAAAACCTGACCTGTTGGGGGAGGGGGGGGGGCACTGGAGTTGATCACCCTGGGTTATAGACTACAGGAGAAGCTTGTATATCTGTGCCTGAAAGGTGTATTGTGTGACAAGAGAGGCCTCGTGTTGATGCTTCTCCCTTCAGGGACCCTCGGATATGATGGCCGAGAAGGTGTCCGGGACAGATCCCTTATTACTGGAGGAGGTGAGGCTCTGTCACACGGTGTCACCGCCGTCCCCCTGGGCTGTGGTTGGCTACGCGTCCGTTTGATCCCCTGTCCTCTCCCGCAGGTGACAGGGGAGCAGCTATTCCCCACTGCGGTGAGTGAAGAAAAGCTCGACCAAGCATGGCAGAAATCCCACCGGAGGATATTCGGCTCCAGCCAGCTCTTCTTGCACTTGGAGGGCAGACCCCACCGGCCCACACCATTCTCTCTCCCAGATATCGTGAAAGAAAAGGTCGCAGAGCAGTAAGGAGACTCTTCTGGGGACAGGGGTCCCTGCCGCTGTAATAGGAGCTTATGATTGTTAAATATAATACCAGGCACCATTTTGCCCCCTGGAATATGTATACGCTGCCCTCTGTAATAACACAGGGTGTCCCCAAACATTCCGAGGTCATCAAACCCCAATCATGCTCGCTTTATTGGGGTCAGCTGCTGAACCGATTGTCAGATGTGTTGACCAAGTGGGGGGGAAAAAAAGCCTTAGACGGGTTGGAAAGATGTAGTCATCCTTAGTATGGGAGGTACATGCTATTTAAAGATACAGTGGGAGTTAGTTGGGTTATCATCTGTTGCACATTTGTGTCCCTTTAGGACAAACTAGTCCTTAAATGCATAGTTATAGTGAAACCCCATCACATGGACTCGCAGAGGTGACCCCAAGAGAGTCACCGGGGGCCCCCTTAGAGGTTTGAAATTAATGACCTAAAAGCAAATTAGCAAGTCTCATGTAAATGTCACTTTACCCTGTCAATGAAGTGACAATGAAAGTATCATCATACATTCAGTGTAATTAATATTCATTACAAGTGGAGTGAAGAATATTACACGTTACATACTACATGTAACATGATATCCGCACCGCGCTGTAACAGTTACACACGTCATACACAACACACAGAAACATGCTGTTACCTGCGAACGTGACGCTCTTCCCAAGACATCTGTTATCTAGTTTAGTATTTGTATCACCCACCATAACATTAAAGAATTCAATTATTTATATTCATGTTTTCTCTAGTGTATTGTATCATCTATCAGTATACGTAGAAAAAAAACCCACTCCTTTCCTATTTTGGAGATGTGAGTGCACCCAGAAACACAAATCGTACCAAAAAATAGTTATACAAGATGTTGTTAGGTGGTAGTTAAAACCCGTATTAACTTCCTCACCCAATAAATTATTTGCTACATTTGGCGGCCCCCGACAGCGTGCGGCCCCCGGGAAATTGCCCGGTTTGCCCTTTCCTAAGGCCACTCTTGACGTGTAGTAATCCCTGTGGTCTGGTTTTCATTCTAACACGGCTGGCTCCGGCCTGCTTCTGAGTCTCTGACGTGACTCTCCTCCTGTAGCTATAAACGCGGCGTCGATTCTCTGTCTCGGGAGGAATGGGACAAAGCTGTTATCTCCTTTTCAAAGGCTATCAACTTGGACCCAGACACGGTAAGCTAGAGCGCGGCATGTTCTCCGAACGAACACACTGCGACAGGTCTCTGCTGGGGGTTCCTCTGGCGAGACTCCCCCCTTCCCTTCTCCACCCTGTACCTTGAGATAAGAGGCCCGGGCCCCCGTGTTGATGGTGCCGTACAGTAAGAAGCAGACGTTCGTATCTCCGCAGGTGGAGCTGTACGTGAAACGCGCCGAGGCTTTTCTCCAGCTCTGCGACTTCCAGTCTGTGGTTCTAAACCTCAGGAGGGCCTGTTCCATCGCTCTGCCCCGGGAGGAAGATGTAGCTCTGCTGAGCTTCACGCTGTACCTGCAGGTCACTACAGCACATACAGCTCACGGGGGTTATTAATGGGGGTTATTAATGGGGGCTATTTATGCAGCTGTTCCAGTCCAAAAATATAACCAAACATATGGCAGCGGCTTTAAAATTCAGTTTCAAATGTAAAGAGGCCTCAAACTAACAGTACAATCAACCTCAAGTAAGTGATTCATATGAAGGGTTAACACATGTGCATTCAATGTTTAAAGGTCCTTTTCTTAAGCATGAGATAACGGCAGAAATCATTTTTATTTCTAATTATTTTTTAAAAGTAGAGTAGGAGGGATTAGTGCTTTAACCAATCAGTGGCTGGAGGGTGTGCGGAATTAATGGCGTGGACGCACTTGTGGCGCAGATACAGCTACAAGCAGTCGCAGTACAAAAAGAGTCAGAAATCACATTTTCATCCATGTTTTGCAACCAGTTGTTGCTCTGGCTGGAATCTTCACACGACTGCCGATGTCTGCTGTGATTGCCTTGCAGGGTCAGTGCCTGTTTGAGCAGGGATCCTACCTGGACGCGCTGGAATCTTTTACTCGCGCGTCAGAGCTCCAGCCCTGGAACTCGCACTATCACATGCGCAGGTGAGCAAGGGCGCGTGCCGAGTGATGAGCAAGTTCATGGCTTCTGCCACTAGGGGAGGGGAGAGCGAGGTGGTCTTGTAATGGTTGTACAACATGGTGTCAATCACAGCTTAACCAATCAGGTCAATTTTAAGCCCAGACACATATCCCTAACTCTCCGTGCTATCACACTGCATTGTAACTATGCCCCAAATCTATGACATTGGCAGTATTTAAACATCAGCGTTGACTTTCACCCTGAGTGCTGAAGCTATCAACTTGTCTACATGTAGGTTATTTGCCGAGGACACACGTTATTGCAAATATCCTGTCTGTGACTTCCTTCTTTGTTGCTGTTCTCTTTGTGTCTGTCTGACAGTATTTCCTGTCTCGCTGCCCTGGGACAACATGCTGATTGCATCCGCTTGGTCAGTAAACAGTTGGAAGACAAGCGACAGAATCCCGACCTGTATGTGGTTCGTGCAAGGCTGTATGGTCACCTGAGTAAGGTAATAGTGCACTGAGTGGGAGGCAGGGAGGGAGAGTGGGAGGCAAGGTGGGAGAGTGGGAGGCAGGGTGGGAGGCAGGGAGGAAGAGCGAGAGGTAGGAAGGAAGAGGAGGAAGAGCGAGCGGCAGGGAGGAAGAGCGAGAGGCAGGGAGGAAGACGAGGAAGAGCGAGAGGCAGGGAGGAAGAGCGAGAGGCAGGGAGGAAGAGCGAGAGGCAGGGAGGAAGAGAGTGGGAGGCAGAGTGGGAGGCAGGGAGGAAGAGCGAGAGGCAGGGAGGAAGAGGAGGAAGAGCGAGAGGCAGGGAGGAAGAGCGAGAGGTAGGGAGGAAGAGAGAGGCAGGGAGGAAGAGAGTGGGAGGCAGGCAGGGAGAAAGAGAGGCAGAGAGAGTGAGACAGAGAGTAAAGTAAGGTAATAGTGCACTGAGTCTCTTTAGTAGCTCCATATTAAATCCATTGAAAGTGTTCATAAGGTTCAGGGTCTCCAGATGTGTCCATAAGGAATAATAGGGTTTGATTTCCTCTGGCTGCTCCCGTTAGTGTGATGTCACTGCGTGATGTCACTGTGGGATTAGCGAGTGCTTGTACAGCCAGAGCTCCCCTCCCCACCTTCCCTTATCTTTATTGGCTCTCTAATCAGGATACGGGGGATAGGAGGAAAGAAAACACTTGATTGATAAACACTTGCCCGTTCAGTGGCAACTAAGAAATTCAACTGCCCGACTGGGCCACTCTTGTCTTGTACCTGCCAGCCCACCCTGAGCTTCCACGATGTGCAGAGGGCTCTGGCATTGGAACCGCAGCACCCTGAAGCCCGCGTCTTGCAGGAGACACTGGCGGCAAAGGCGGAAGAGGCAAAGGTGATGGCCGTCAATTATGCAGTTCAAGGGCAGCTCCAGGAAGCTCTGAGGAAGATCTGCATCGCCATCGAGCACAATCCTTCCTCCGCAGGGTACCACATTCTCAGGTAACCGCTCTGCTTATTTATGTACATAAAATATACAGCTCTTTTGTCAACAACTGCGGTCATTTTAGGATAATGTTTACGTCTATAAGAGTGGTTTCCAGCCTTTCTTTGGTTAAGGAAACCTATGTGAAATTCTGAGGAACCCCAACCCCCTCTAATAGCGCGTCTGAGATCAGATGTATTGTAAGGAACCCCAACCCTCTCTAATAGCGCGTCTGAGATCAGATGCATTGTAAGGAACCACAACCCTCTCTAATAAATGCATATTCTGATCTCAGACGCGCTATTGAGAGGGTTGGGGTTCCTTACATGCATCTGATCTCAGACGCG